>JASDQU010818742.1:54760-64814 GCA_032191745.1 Picea mariana | reverse complement strand
GAATATGAAATACTGAAACCTATTACAGTGATATAGTGTTCAATAACAGCTTACCAGTCTCATCACTGTTCTACTGCATTTCGTTGCTCTGTCTGCCTCAGTACCTTCCTGCACCCCTGACTTGCATTGTCTGTTCTTCTACCTTTTATGTTCTGTACGCCATGTCCATTCATTGCACTGTTCCTCTTCTGTTCAATTCAGTTGCTGCACTTCCCTCCTCCTTCACGCATGAATCACCTTCAACAACAACAACCAAGACAACTCCAACGACAACCGCATCTCTTCTCTGTACTGTGTATATATAGCTTATGTGCATCTTGTGCATGCAATATTCACCATTCTTTTGCATACTCATACCGTTCCAATCTCCTCCACATCTCAAGTGCTCTGAGTGATCATCATCATGACTCTTCAGCTTCTCTGGAAGTTCAACCCCTGTGTCTATCATCACTAGGTGTTATGCCAAGATTCCTTTTTCTCTCTAGCAGTTGAGACTCTTTGTCTTCTCTGTTAAAGTCGAGCTCATCCTTTCTGTTTCAGTTACGAGCTCCAACCCTCATCCAGCTATCAATTTTGTCCACAAATCGTCTTCATTCCACTGGCAAATTCCATGTAACTCTTCAGCTCATCTGGAAATCACACAGGAGTCTCTTTGTATCCTCTGGTAGAAACCATCAATGGTTGGTTTCTACTAGTTACACTGTGAGGAACAACATTAGCCCTCGGATCGTGCTCATGTTCACCTCCATCGTTGGATTAACTCTGATGAGTTCTTGCATTATTTACCCATTTCACACTTTTACAATTCAGAGATTCTGCGATGAGACATCTTGAGTCTCCATGTCACGAGTTCTGAAACTCCGAAACAAAGATTTTCTTCACTGGCTCCTTCCTTTATATGACCATGGCTATGACCAAGCACTTGTTCATAACATGCTTTTCACAATTTCGCATTTTGCCTTTTCATTAATTCCATTGTGAAGTTTCTCAACTTTCCAAGTCGTGATTCCCAAAATGTCGAAAGGAAGCTTGTCTGCACGTACTCTTCTCTTCATCTCTTCGATGGTGTGACCATCGGCTGAGACCAAGTGGTTATGCATAAAGCACTTTCACGATTTCGCATTTTGTGAATCTGGAGATGAAGCATCTTGACTCTCCAAGTTGCGATCCCCAAAACCCTGAAATGGAGCTTATCTAAACTGACTCCTTCCCTTCTCGTGACGACCGGCGGTGACCGCAGGCTGTGCTAAAAAGGTGCTTCATATTTCACGAGTTTATAAACTTCATTGAGTCTGATCGACAGTTGAAATCTCCATAGATCTGACGGTCCAGATCTTATCACGATCTCGCATCTCGTTGTTCCTTAAATGGAGGTTCTCGTCACTCCAAGTCGTGATAAGAGAAACTCTAAGATGGAGCTCAGATCGACGGTCAACGTTCTTGGTGAATTGATGGTCCAGATCTTATCATGAATTCGTATCTCGCGGTTCCTTAGATGGAGGTTCTTGTCTCTCCAAGTCGCAATAGGTGAAGCTTCGATATGGAGCTTAGATCAATAGTCCAGAACCCTTGGTGATCTGACGGTCCAGATCTTATCATGAGTTCACATCTCGCGATTCCTGGGATGGATGTTTTCGTCACTCCAAGTCATGATACGCGAAACTCCGAGATGGAGCTTTGACATGCTCTGATCTTCTGCCACGCGTCCCTCTTAGATCAATGGTCAAGATTTTATCGGGACTTCGCAACTCCACGAGCCTTCATTGTGCCTGATCAATGGTCCATATTTAGCCACGATCTAACGGTTGAGATTATTTTTTGATTTCGCATATCGCGAATTTGAGAAATTAGGGAACCCCATTCCTTTAACTTTCCAGTTAGCGATGTCCTCTTGATCAACGGTCCACGACTGTCCCCAATGGACGGCTAGGATTCCTTCACAGTTTTGGGGAGTTGGTTGACTCTTGGACTTATCCGCCTTGCAGCTTCACCATTTCTAATGGCTATTGAGCATTTGTAGATACCCTAGATCCTACAGCCCAAATATTCTCGCGATTTCACCACTTCGTGATTTCGCTGCTTCGCGATTTCGTCCACCTTCACGATTTCGTCGCTTCGTGATTTTGTCCACCTTGTGATTTCATCACTTCACTATTTCGCTGTTCTTTCCATCGTTGTTCTTTGCCATCGTTGATATTTTCCATCACTGTTCTTGCCATCAATGACTAGATTACTCCCAACTATAAACCTTCCAACAGGTAGTTGGTTCCCAAGTGGAATTTGTTGGAGTTGTATCTTTCCATTGGACTAACACTTCATTGGTGATGTGATGACAGAGACGATGCTCACACTGGTCCAAAAATGCTTGTGGTTGTAGCCAAATGGAGCCTTCTTCGTCCAACTCAGGAAGGGTGGTTTGGGTTTAGCAATTAGTTCCAATCACCTTCTTTAAGCAAGAAACATGAAAAATAGGATGGAGCTTAGAATGAGTGGTCAAATCTAACTGATAGGCCACCTGTCCTACACGCTTGAGAACCATATAAGGACCATAAAGTTTTGGCGCTGGTTTTTGACAATGGTCAGCCTTGAGGGAATTTTTCTTGTAAGGTTGCAGTCGAAGAAACACCTGATCCCCTTTTTCCAATTGATGTTCAGAGTGACCTTGATCTGCTTGCTACTTCATGCAATTATGGGCCATGACCAAATTCTCTTTGAGGGTATGGAGAAAAGCCTCTCGAACTGTAAGATTTTAGTCAACTGCCTGGAAAATATGAGAGAACTGAAGGTGGATTTTGTCCATACACCACTTCAAAAGGGGTCATGCAGGTAGTTGTATGGTACGAAGTGTTGTACCACCATTCCGCTAGTGGTAACCATTGAGCCCATTGATGTTGCCTTTCCTATGCAAAACACCTCAAATATGTTTCCAAATAGTTGTTGACAACTTCAGTTTGACCATCAGTCTAGGGATGTTAAGTTGTGCTGAGATGCAATTGGGTTCCTTGTATCTTGAACAGTTCTTTCCAAAAAATGCTGGTGAAAGCTGGGTCACAATAAAAAACAATAGAATGCGGCATGCCATGAAGCCTGAAGACCTGATCCATGAAAATTTAAGCCAGAGTGGATGTTGTAAATGGGTGTTGAAGAGAACATAAATGAGCATACTTGGAAAGATGATCAACTAGAACCATAATGATTGATTTTCCCGATTTAGGTAAGCCTACAATAAAATCCATAGAGATATCCCGCCAAATAGCAGGTGGAATCGGAAGCGGTTGTAGTGTGCCTGGAGATTTGATTGTTTCTCCCTTGTTGCATTGACACACATCACATTCAACCACAAAATTACGAATTCCCTGTTTCATACCATCCCATAAAAAAGAACGTTCGACCCGGTCATAGGTTTTGGTAAACCTAGAGTGCCTAGGTGTGGATGTAGCATGAAGCTCAGAAAGTACCGTGGATTTAAGTTTTGACTATTTACTTAAATACAAACGACCTTTGTATTGAAGCTCCTCATTGAGCCAAGAGTACCCTAGGGAAACTGGAGAATTGGACTGCAATTGTTGTATCATATGCAAACTTTTGGGGTCGTGTAGCCATTCCTGGCGAACAACTTGGAACCAATCTGGTACAATGAAGGAAAGAGAAAAAAGGGACCCTTCATCTTCATATTTTCGAGAAAGTGCATCTACAACCACATTGTCTTTTCCTTTCTTGTAAATTATCTCATAATCATATCCAAAGAGCTTAGTCACCCATTTTTGTTGTTCGGGGGAGGAAAGGCATTATTCCAAACAACACTTAAGGATTTGATGATCTGTCTTAATTTGGAAGTGTTTCCCCAATAGATAAGGGCACCAAAGATCCTCGGCATGAAAAATAGCCAACATTTTATTTTCATAGATTGATTTTCCCAAATTTCTCTCCGACAATTGTTTGTTGGTAAAGGCCAAAGGTCAACCCTCTTGCATAAAGACAATGCCAATTCCTTTCTCGGAAGCATCACCTTCCAGAATAAAGGTATTTGTGAAATCAGAAAGAGCCAAGACTGGAGTGATGCACATGGCCATCTTCAAGGTTTGAAAAGACTAAGCAGCTGCTGGAGTCCAAGTGAAATAATTTTTTTTAAGGAGTGCAGTGAGAGGTGCCGCAATCTTTCCATAATTCTTAACAAACTTGCGATAATAACATGTTAAACCTAGAAATCCCTGCAATATTTTTAGAGTCTTTAGGATCCACCCTGATGTCGACCTTTCCCACAAGATGACCCAAGTACTCGACTTTCGAGGCACCAAGAGCACATTTAGATTCTTTGATAAAAAGTTGGTGTTGAGAGAGTAGATGGAGAACTCGATCCACATGAGAAAGATGGTATGTCCAGGTTTTTCTATAGATGAGGATATCATCAAAGAAAAATAACAAAAAAATGATGAAGAAAAGGAAGGAAGACATGATTCATGACGCTTTGGAAAGTGGAGGGATCATTACACAAGCCAAAGGGCATGACCAAAAACTCATAGTGGCCCTCATGAGTTCTAAAGTAATTCTTAGGAATGTCTGCCTCTTTCATACTGATCCGGATTTATGTAGGAACATAATGAAATACAGAAATACACATAAAAGCAGAGATGCAGCGGAAATAAGATTTCATTTCAACATAACATAATATAATATATTACATTACAAGTAAAACATGTGTCACTAAGTACAACAATAATTTGAAAGAACATTTTGCATATAAATCACAACTACTTACCTCATGTATTTTCCAAGATCATATATAACTTGTTTGACTTTGTTGTAAAAGTCGTTTGGGAGAGATAGCGGTAGAACATACTGTAACAAAAAAATGAATTGTTATTTGTTTCGACCAAAGTAGACAAGAAAAAAAAAAGAAAAAAAAAGATGTATAAGGCCAATATATATAAATATGTATACCAAAACTCTTACCTTAATGAAGGTATGCCAATCATGTGTTTTTACCCCACCAAATTCACCTTTCTTCGTTAAGATATTATTTATGTTTGAAGCAAAACCCATGGGAAATTTAATTCTTTGAATGACCTATTTTACATCATTGTTTTGTTGCCTTGTTAATAACCATGGAAGGTTATTTCGGTCTAGTACTCCATTTGATCTATTTGAATATTAGATCACACTTTGCATTGCATGATTGGCTTCCTGAATGTCAGTACAAATTTTGATAATTTTTTCTTTGTCCCTCCTACCATCTATGATTCACCATAACGTTTCAGTCACATTCTTTCCGATCTGCATTGTATCAAACAAATGAGATATTTTTAGCTCCTCATAGTAGGGCAACCTCATGAATTGAGTGGGATAATATTTCACTCCTCATGGAAGCCCATTATTAATACCTTCATGATGATTGTGACCTTCATGAAGCATAAAATAAATCACAAAAATAATTATCAAATACGGTAAAATAAATTCAATGATTAAATTAAACATTCAAAAAATTACATGATCTACGATACATTATGAAATTGAGTACCTTGATTATTTCTATTATAGTCTAACCTCCATAGGTGAGGTTTCATTCTTTGTGGTTTTAAACCAGTCTCTTTTTTCCCATTGAAAAGATGTTTTTCAGTAGTACGATACCTATGGTTCTTAGGAAGAAGGTGCCTATACTCATGAAAAACCATCTTTCCTAAATGTTTTGAATGGAGATACTTCATCTTAGGGCCACAAAATGGACATGAAAATTTACCCTTTCTTTGAAGACCTGCAGCAAATGGATTAATGTCAATTATACGAGGAGATTATTTAAAAATTAAACATGCACCATGATAACATTAAAAAATTATATAGTATTAAAGAGCAATACTAGAATGCTACATACCAAAAAAATGTGTTAGTCTAGGGGCATCATGAATTGTCCTTAAAAGTATTCCACATAATTTAAATTTCTTCCCCCCGATTGGTTTACATATGTCATACATTGTGATGCCAACTCATAACTTTAGTAGCTTGTTGATAAGAGGCTCGATATATACATTCATATATTTAACCTGGTACCTACCTAATTGTTTGAAATTACACATAATTACTATAGGAATGATATCATGTAATATATATAAGTAAATAAATAAACAAAAGATATTATGCAAAAATTGAAACAAATGAGAATGTTACATTCAAAAAATTAATGTAAACAAATACCTAGAACAATCATTGTCAACATTATATGCTCCCTCTTTATTGACATCCAAGGAGGAATGTTATTGTTGATAACAAAAATATTCCTTACTGAGTAAATAGACCTAATCTCTATGAATGGATTAACACCATCAGTTTCCAATGAAAGCCTAACATTACGAGGTTCATCTTTGAAATTTTCCCATTTTCCCTCAATTTCCCTAAATGCAGAACCATCGATAGGCATTCGAAGAACACCATCTCCACTTCTGTTATGTGCATGTTAATCAATAAATTGTGCTATTCTTTCACACCTGAACAATCGCTGTAAATGTGGAATTATGGGAATATGACGAAGAACCTTTCGAGGCACCCTTTTTGTTACTTGATGGGTTCAATATATACTGATAAGACATTGCGGACATTTTGTTTTCGAAGCATGTTGTCCATAATATATAATATGGTCATTAGGACGTGCATCTAGAGTTTGATAATCCATTCCAATGTCTTTCATAATGGCATGCAAACCTCGATATGTGTGAGGTAAAATATTTGATGATGGTAACAAAAATTCACCTAACAATCTACAACATAACAAATAACTAGTTAATGTAAGAATATTAATCGTAAAAATTGCATTCTTATTTTACACATTAATTAACACTAAAAACAAATAGAAAAAAATCAACAATTATGTATAATATGAGATGAAACATATTATATACCTTAGGATCTGTGTCATACAAGTGTTCGACAAATTATCCATAACCTTTAAGTTCACTAGTAGCAATGTAGCAGAGAGAAGATTTGCTCTTGATCCTTCATAAAGTCGTTTATTTTCCTTTTCTAATAGAGGTTCATCATAAATACTAGCATTGCCCCCATCCGCATCCGGCTGCGAAAAAAAATCTTGGATCATTTGATTTGTCCCATCATCTTCTTTCATGGGATCATTAACTTGATTTGTCCCATCATCTTCTTCCATGAGCTCCTCATTTGCTTGGTCATGATGTTCCTCATCTTGTACAACATCATTTCTACTAATATTTGGTGCAATATTCTGCAGAAAGTTAGAGGGAAACTCTAACTTTATAATTACAAACAATAATGCAAAATTAGTGTATACTATAACAAACATTCAAACAATATATATACTTATATATAATTTTATATAAAATTGACAAAATAAAAATAGGTAATGAATATATAGCTAATTACCATGGGACGGTATTCATT
Source organism: Picea mariana (assembly GCA_032191745.1). Lineage (NCBI taxonomy): Eukaryota > Viridiplantae > Streptophyta > Pinopsida > Pinales > Pinaceae > Picea > Picea mariana. Next base: position 57,413 of record JASDQU010818742.1, on the reverse strand, counting down.
CGATTTGCCATCAACGTGCCCATATTTCCTACAATGTTTTATAGTTGTTGCTATTAAAATTCTTATGGAACGTATGAGGCAACATTTTTTGCAAGGGAAATAACATCTACCATCACCCTTTTCACCCACTTTACTTTTTTCCCCACCTCTAACTATATTCCATGACATTCTTTCGCACAACTTCCTTATAAATCGTCGTTTTTATAGCAAGATTATCGCAACATCTTTAAATCATCAAATATTTATAGGTCAATTTAAGTCACGGTCGCTGCAATTATGATGACCGTGACCTAAATATAACAAATAAGTATTGTTATTTTTAGGTCACTTTGTAACAGTTATAATGGTCAATTCATCGCTCTTGCGATGAACGTTGACTATATCAATTTAGACTTTGTTAAAATGTATAATGGTCAATATGGATAGTATCAAAAAGTGTAACGTTCAATAGTGAGCATCTCTCTTGCGACGAACACACAAGTTTGTCGAAATAGAGACAATAGTCCACCATCTTGATTACCGTCGAAAGACAGATGAAAGTTTGGTTCCATCGATAGAGCGACGAATACGAGGTGGATTAAGATCAAAATTGAAAAATTGAACTTTTTCTCTTGAATTTTGAGACGAAAGAGTACTTTTGTCGCAAGTAGTCGTCGTAATTTTTTCAATTTGTAGTAGTGTCAATTTGACTATCCATAGGGGTATATAATTAACAAAATTCTAAAAAGACTAGTCTCTCACCAACATAAAAACTAATGATGGTGGAAATAGAAAAACATGCATCCATACACCTGGTCGTTCTCTGACTGTCATGGTCTGTGGAGTGCACTGCTAGTATCATCTTACCTGGCTCACTTTCCCATGTCCCGAGTGAAGTCCATGTTTCCTGCATTGTCTATCTGTGGTGTCAGAGCCAATATAGCACTCACTGGTGTAGCAATGTCCACATCTTGCACTTGCATGGGTTGAAGCATGAATGTCAACAGAGTTTCCAATTGCTTTGCACGTTGGCCGAGGTGCTCCATACGAAAATGAATATTGTCAATGTCTTGACGGATAGAGAATGCCAGGTCCTGGAGAATTGAGACCAAGTCTCGGTACCTAGAGCGAGAAGAAGATGAGCAAGAGGCACACCATGCATCCTCTAAGCATAAGTGAGGTGCTCGAAAAGGTGGCTCCTCCTTGACAGTGAAATCTTCCATCTAAACATGGAGGTCTTCTAACAATGGCCTAAGAAAAAAAGGTGGTGCTGAGTCGCAGGGAGAAGGCGGTGGCATGGGAGCGGAAAGGGTGAAAGAAGGAACGAGAGTAGAGTGGGTGGAGGGTGGTGAGGCTAGTGGAGATGGTTGCGTCATAACAGATTGTGAAGGTGAAGCGATTTACAAAATAGGAACGGGTGTAAAGCCCAACTAATTACCTTGCAAGTCGAACCACTCCACTCGCCATGCCCAAGGAAAAGACAACGATGGGAGGCTTGGATGTTTAGGGGAGGGGTGAGTGGACAATGAGGGTGAGGAGTGAGGAGGTGGTGCAAGCATGGTAAAGCGATGAGTCATGGTTGCTCTGCTTCAATACCAGACAGACCCCCTTTTGGGCTTTCCTCTCTACCGAGGCATATGTTGCGAGAACAAAGAATTAACTAAGGGAACCAGCGATAGTGTCAAAGGCGAGAACAAAGAAATGGTCAGGGGAACCAGGGATAGTTCCTTGGAGTAAGAACTGCCAAGAAAGAGGAACATGAATGGCATATGAAGAGGTGAGCCATCAGCATAATATGGAGCCTCCTGAGTAAATGCCCACACACACATAGGTACTGGTAAGTCGGCCTTCGCCATTTTCAAATTGAATAGCTAGCAGCGGATGCACTGCAGTAGTGGAGGGTGGATGGAGTCATAAAGAGGATTGAATGTTGAGGGGACGTCGCGATAAATGCAGGACGGTTGGCATGTGCCGATCACATGTCCCGCGGAGAGGTGGAAGATGCCAGCTCCTCTGATGGCCAGGTGTGCACACTAACACCTCATCTAGGGGACATTTATATTATTCTTAAATAAAGTCTAAAGTAAATTTGATAAATAAGTATTCTATACCCAAATCCCAACGGAAACAATTTTGTCTTAAAAAACTAATTAAAGTAGAAGAACAAGAAAAAAATACTTTAAGGACAATTGTAGTAGCTATTATAATCTAATTAAAACAAAACTACAAGATGATAAATTATCCAAACCAATCTCAATAAAATGTACATTTTGTTGTGGTCCAAATTCAATTAAAATAAATTTTCAACCAATTAGAAAATCCAAATCTAATTGAAATAAGGATCCAACCAATCCATATATCAAAATCCAAATAAAACATAATTTAGAAAACAAAATATAGGAAGTATTGCTTTTGAAAATAAAATGTATATATTTGAGATCTAGTCCTCACGGATCTTAGTTTTAACATGATTTCACAATTGTTGCAGAAACAGGTTCAATGGATGTAAAAAATTTTAAATTGACAAATGATCCAATATTTTATTTCTTCGTTCTTATTTTTTTTTTATTAAATCTATTTATTTACTCATTTTATGTATTTAATAATATCTTGTATATGGAAATTGTGAAATGAAAATACAACATTGTTCACAAAATACTTCTTTAAAGTTTGA
>JASDQU010818742.1:35602-51434 GCA_032191745.1 Picea mariana | reverse complement strand
AAAAGATGTATAAGGCCAATATATATAAATATGTATACCAAAATTCTTACCTTAATGAAGGTATGCCAATCATGTGTTTTTACCCCACCAAATTCACCTTTCTTCGTTAAGATATTATTTATGTTTGAAGCAAAACCCATGGGAAATTTAATTCTTTGAATGACCTATTTTACATCATTTTTTTGTTGCTCTGTTAATAACCATGGAAGGTTATTTCGGTATAGTACTCCATTTGATCTATTTGAATATCGGATCACACTTTGCATTGCATGACTAGCTTCATGAATGTCAGTACAAATTTTGATAATTTTTTCTTTGTCCCTCCTACCATCTATGATTCACCATAACGTTTCAATCACATTCTTCCTGATCTGCATTGTATCAAACAAATGAGATATTTTTAGCTCCTCATAGTAGGGAAACCTCATGAATTGAGCAGGATAACATTTCACTCCTCAGGGAAGCCCATTATTAATACCTTCATGATGATTGCGACCTTCATGAAGCATAAAAGAAATCACAAAAATAATTATCAAATACGGTAAAATAAATTCAATGATTAAAATAAACATTCAAAAAATTACATGATCTACGATACATTATGAAATTGAGTACCTTGATGATTTCTATTATAGTCCAACCTCCATAGGTAAGGTGTCATTCTTCGTGGTTTTAATCAATCTCTTCTTTCCCATTGAAAATATGTTTTTCAGTAGTACGATACCTATGGTTCTTAGGAAGAAGGTGCCTATACTCATCAAAAACCATCTTTCCTAAATGTTTTGAATGACGATACTTCATCTTAGGGCCACAAAATGGACATGCAAATTTACCCTTTCTTTGAAGACCTGAAGCAAATGGATTAATGTCAATTATATGATGAGATTATTTAAAAATTAAACATGCACCATGATAACATTAAAAAATTAATAGTATTAAAGAGTAATATTAGAATGCTACATACCACAAAAATGTGTTAGTCTAGGGGCATCATGAATTGTCCATAAAAGTATTCCACAGAATTTAAATTTCTTCCCCCCGATTGGTTTACATATGTCATACATTGTGATGCCAACTCATAACTTTAGTAGCTTGTCAATAAGAGGCTTGATATATACATTTATATATTTAACTTGGTACCTACCTAATTGTTTGAAATTACACATAATTACTATAGGAATGATATCATGTAATATATATAAGTAAATAAATAAACAAAAGATATTATGCAAAAATTGAAACAAATGAGAATGTTACATTCAAAAAATTAATGTAAACAAATACCTGGAACTATCATTGTCAACATTATATGCTCCCTCTTTATTGACATCCAATGAGGAATGTTATTGTTGATAACAAAAATATTCCACACTGAGTAAATAGACCTAATCTCTTTGAATGGATTAACACCGTCAGTTGCCAATGAAAGCCTAACATTACGAGGTTCATCTTTGAAATTTTCCCATTTTCCCTCAATTTCCCTAAATGCATAACCATCGACAAGCATCGAAGAACACCATCTCCACTTCTGTTATGTGCATGTTAATCAATAAATTGTGCTATGCTTTCACACCTGAACAATCGCTGTAAATGTGGAATTATGGGAATATGACGAAGAACCTTTCGAGGCACCCTTTTTGTTACTTGATGGGTTCAATATATACTGATAAGACATTGCAGACATCCTGTTTTCGAAGCATGTTGTCTATAATATATAATATGGTCATTAGGACATGCATCTATAGTTTGATCATCCATTCCAATGTCTTTCATAATGACATGAAAACCTCGATATGTGCGAGGTAAAATATTTGATGATGGTAACAAAAATTCACCTAACAATCTACAACATAACAAATAACTAGTTAATGTAAGAATATTAATCGTAAAAATTGCATTCTTATTTTACACATTAATTAACACTAAAAACAAATAGAAAAAAATCAACAATTACGTATAATATGAGATGAAACATATTATATACCTTAGGATCTGTGTCATACAAGTGTTCGACAAATTATCCATAACCTTTAAGTTCACTAGTAGCAATGTAGCGGAGAGAAGATTTGCTCTTGATCCTTCATAAATTCGTTTATTTGCCTTTTCTATCAGAGGTTCATCACAAATACCAGCATTGCCCCCATCCGCATCCAGCTGTGAAAACAAATCTTGGATCATTTGATTTGTCCCATCATCTTCTTTCATGGGATCATTAACTTGATTTGTCCCATCATCTTCTTCCATGAGATCCTCATTTGCTTGGTCATGATGTTCCTCAGCTTGTACAACATCATTTCTACTAATACTTGGTGCAATATTCTATAGAAAGTTAGAGGGAAACTCTAACTTTATAATTACAAACAATAATGAAAAATTAGTGTATATTATAACAAACATTCAAACAATATATATACTTATATATAATTTTATATAAAATTGACAAAATAAAAATAGGTAATGAATATATAGCTAATTACCATGGGACGGTATTCATTCGATCTGCCATCAATGTGCCCATATTTCCTACAATGTTTTATAGTTGTTGCTATTAAAATTCTTACGGAACATATGAGGCAACATTTTTTGCAAGGGAAATAACATCTACCATCACCCTTTTCACCTGCTTTACTTTTTTCCCCACCTCTAACTATATTCCATGACATTCTTCCGCACAACTTCCACACAAAAATATCCTTTCGAAATTGTCATTGTTATAGCAAGATTATCGCAACATCTTTAAATCATCAAATATTTATAGGTCAATTTAGGTCACGGTTGTTGCAATTGCGATAACCGTGACCTAAATATAACAAATAAGTATTGTTATTTTTAGGTCACTTTGTCGAAGACAAGAACAGTTATAATAGTCAATTCGTCACTCTTGCGATGAACGTTGACTATATCAATTTAGACTTTGTTAAAATGTATAATGGTCAATATGGATAGTATCAAAAAGTGTAGCGTTCAATAGTGAGCGTCTCTCTTGTGACGAACACACAAGTTTGTTGAAATAGAGACAATATTCCACCATATTGATTATCATCGAAAGATAGATGAAAGTTTGGTTCTGTCGATAGAGCGACGAATACGGGGTGGATTAAGATCAAAATTGAAAAATTGAACTTTTTCTCTTGAATTTTGCGTCGAAAGAGTACTTTTGTCGCAAGTAGTCGTCGCAATTTTTTCAATTTGTAGTAGTGTCGATTCTACTGTCCATAAGGGTATATAATTAACAAAATTCTAAAAAGGCTAGCCTCTCACCAACATAAAAACTAATGATGGTGGAAATAGAAAAACATGCATGCATACACCTGGTCGTTCTCCGACTATCATGGTTTGTGGAGTGCACTGCTAGTATCATCTTACCCGGCTCGCTTTCCCACATCTCGAGTGAAGTCCATGTTTTCTGGATTGTCCATCTATGGTGTCAGAGCCAATATAACACCCACTGGTGTAGTAGTGTCCACATCCTGCGCTTGCATGGGTTGAAGCATGAATGCCAACAGAGTTTCCAATTGCTTTGCGCGTTGGTCGAGGTGCTCCATACGAAAGCGAATAATGTCAATGTCTTGATGGATAGAGAATACCAGGTCTTGGAGAATCGAGACCGAGTCTCGGTACCTAGAGCGAGAAGCAGATGAGCAAGAGGCACACAATGCATCCTCTAAGCATAATTGAGGTGCTCGAAAAGGAGGCTCCTCCTTGACAGTGAAATATTCCATCTAAACATGGAGGTCTTCTAACAATGGCCTAGGAAAAAAAGGTGTTGCTGAGTCATGGGGAGAAGGCAGTGGCATGGGAGCAAAAAGGGTGAAAGAAGGAACGAGAGTAGAGTGGATGGAGGGTGGTGAGGCCGGTGGAGATGGTTGCATCATAGCAGATTGTGAAGGTGAAGCGATTTACGAAATAGGACTGGGTGTAAAGCCCAACTAATTACCTTGCAAGTCGAACCATTCCACTCGCCATGCCCAGGGAAAAGACAAAGATGGGAGTCTTGGATGTTCAGGGGAGGGGTGAGCGGACAATGAGGGTGAGGAGTGAGGGGGTGGTGCAAGCATGGTAAAGTGATAATTCATGGTTGCTCTGTTTTGATACCAGACAGACCCCCTTTTGGGCTTTCCTCTCTACCAAGGCATATGTTGCGAGAACAAAGAATTAACTAGGGGAACCAGCGATAGTGTCAAAGGCGAGAACAAAGAAATGGTTAGGGGAACCAGGGATAGTTCCTTGGAGTAAGAGCTGCCAAGAAAGAGGAACATGAATGTCATATGAAGAGGTGAGCCATCAGCATAATATGGAGCCTCCTGAGTAAATGCCCACACGCGCATAGGTACTGGTAAGTCGACCTTCACCATTTTTAAATTGAATAGCTAGCGGTGGATGCACTGCAATAGTGGAGCGTGGTTGGAGTCATAAAGAGGATTGAATGTTGAGGGGACATCGCGATAAATGCAGGGCGGTTGGCATGCACCGATCACATGTCCCACAGAGAGGTGGAAGATGCCAGCTACTCCGATGGCCAGGTGTGCACACTAACACCTCATCTAGGGGACATTTATATTATTCTTAAATAAATTCTAAAGTAAGTTTGACAAATAAGTATTCTATACCCATTCCCAACGGAAATAATTTTGTCTTACAAAACTAATTAAATTAAAAGAACAAGAAAAAATACTTTAAGGATAATTGTAGTAGCTATTATAATCTAATTAAAACAAAACTACAAGATGATAACTTATCCAAACCAATCTCAATAAAATGTACATTTTGTTGTGGTCCAAATTTAATTAAGATAAATTTTCAACCAATTAGAAAATCCAAATCTAATTGAAATAAGGATCCAACCAATCCATATATCAAAATCCAAATAAAACATAATTTAGAAAACAAAATATAGGAAGTATTGCTTTTGAAAATAAAATGTATATATTTGAGATCTAGTCCTCACGGATCTTAGTTTTAACATGATTTCACAATTGTTGCAAAAACAGGTTCAGTGGATATAAAAATTCTGAAATTGATAAATGATCCAATATTTTATTTCTTCGTCTTATTCTTTTTTATTAAATCTATTTAAACAGGTTAAATGGATATAAAAATTCTGAAATTGACAAATGATTCAATATTTTATTTCTTCTTTTTATTCTTTTTTATTAAATCTATTTATTTACTCGTTTTATGTATTTAATAATATTTTGTATATGGAAATTGTGAAATGAAAATATAACATTGTTCACAAAATACTCCTTCAAAGTTTGAAAGTTATAAAAAAAAAAATTGAAAACTTTAAATTTAATAATTATTTTTGTGAAACTCTAGTTAATTCTATAAAAGAATATTTCTAACAAATTTCAAGTCCACAAAATTTTGTTTTACTAAGGAACCAAAAGTTATAACAAAAGTCACATAGATCGTGTTCATACACACTTGTTTTAAGATAATTTTACACTTTAGATACAAACAACTTCAAAGAATCCAATAACTAAAATCTAAAATAAAGAAATCAAAAGAGAACATATTAATCTGGACAACCAAAATTATTTTAACTACAATATAAACAACCAAAATTATTTTAACTACAATATAAAATGTTTGAGGTGACATTTGGAAAACAAATTAACAATCATCATTTTTGTCAATATAGTTTATAGTAATTACAATTTAGAATAAGAACATTCAACTATGATTGTAGGTAGATGTTGATAAATTCAAAACAACACATAGGTTTCATTATTCATTTTACATTTTTTCTAACTATTGCATAAAAGGAAATGATTAAATTTGAAAAAGCAAGACAACAAACCAAAAGAACTAGGATATTTATAATCGAAATAGAATATTTTTATCATTTTTAGTATTTTTATTTTTGAAATAAAAATAGACATGAAATCAATTTATTTTTGTGAAATTTAATCTAGACTTAACAAAGCATAAATTGTATCATGGTGAGTCCAATATGTATATAACATGTGGATTTCACAATAGTCAAAATCCAAATTTGTCCAAATATGGTCAATTTGAGTTTTTGTTTTTGACTAAAATTGTTTGTTATCTCTTGCAATATGCATATAACATATTGATTTTACAATAGTCAAAATCCATATTTGTCCAAATATGGTCAATTAGAGTTTTTGTTTTTGATTAAAATTGTTTGTTATTTCTCGCAATTGTTGTGAATTCATATAGCCTACTACTTGTTTGTTTCTTTGGTTATTTGCATAAATGTTAATATTAAAATCACCAATAGCTATCAAAATACAACGATTGTGAAACATTTGTAATTTGGCTATTGAACTTGTTTAAATGATTGTTGAAGCAAATGTAAGAAAATGGAGCAGCATATATATTCATTATGAAAACATTTTGATGGACATACAACTCTAAGTTTTAACCTTACAAGTTAAACTTTGTTATCAATGGTAACGCCTTTAACCCCAAATGGGTCATTTTTTTTTTGTGTGCTCAAGGTTGAACAACAAGTTTCATCAATTTGTATAAGGTATTGCTAGTTATATATAATCATAAACAAAGTTCCACTAAAAACAATCATTTTATTTGTTCAATTATATAAAGAGGAAATTATTTATTTTATGTTATGATAGATTAATCTTATTTGTATTATATAACTAGGATATGTATGGTATCTCAAATCTATTATCTCTCAATTTTTTATAATAATGGCTTCAGGGAAAGTTACACAGTCCAATCAATAACCTTGACGTTTACTGCTGCAAGAGAGTAAAATTGAAGGATTACTCGACTCTCAACGCCAGAGTCGAACTTACAACAACAATAAATTTATTACTTTCTTGATAATCAGATGATGGAGGGTTAGTGCAAGGAGTCTATCACTAAACGAACTCACAATCGTAAGGAACCCTTCTTGAGAACAAACGCAGATATCGACTATAGCAAGTGAACCAAAAAAAATTAAATCCTCAGATCTGAGAAGGATCGTATTCGATCCATAAGTGTCATTAGAGAAAGAAAACAACAAGGTTCGGAATATTATGGATAAGATACTCACTAGTTATTGATATTTCAATATTAAATTTCAGATTTACTTTTATTGAATCTACAAATATTTACCCTAAATTTTCCAAATGGTTATAGAGCATACCATTCCATGCAGATTAGTTGAATTGAATCTAAAACTGTTAACAGAAATATTAAAAAGAAAATTTTAGATATTCCCTTATGTAACACCATTTATTTCAATTAATCTAAAATATTTGTTATGCATCAATAACTCCCTTTTAATAACGTCATAAATATTCTCCCCAGTTTACCATTCATTTCAATTTCACAATAATCATTATACAGGAAACATAATATGGCAGGTAAGACACAAGTAATCAATACAGCTCGTAAAATTCTAGTATATACATCAGTTAATGAATATACACTACAAGAGTTACACTAACTGGATGAGTTAAAGTGTCCAAGTCTTTGTGCATCCTGATGGATCTTCCACGACAATTCGTCAGAGCTGTGTCGATCCTTGCTAGCTCGCCAATCATCAAAAGGACTCAGGACTCACTGGATACCTCCCTACCAACGTTAAAGGGTACTCTCCTTCTACAAGGCTCCCCCTAGGCTCCCTCAAGACGCAACTTGGTTGTATAAAAATAACTCAAATTCTAGCAATGTTGTGCTCGCTTGCAAGTGTGAGGTTCACACCTCCAATGCTACACCAGGTCGAACTCTCAATTAGAATACTCACAAGTCAAGAAAAGGTCGTTACTACAATCCATCAATAAGGTCGTTACTACAATCCATCAATAGGAAAAATTATCCCCTCTCKTGTCCCAAGACCTTTGTTTTATAACCCCTACCATGCTCACAAAATTTATAAATTGAAAATATAAAATAAATTATTTCCCTCATCTATTTTTTTATTTTCTTAAAACTATTCTTGGATGTTACTTAGATTTTATTCAAGATTCCCAAGCTTTTTTTTTTGAACTTCTAGCTTTTCTCCTAGATGTATCCCATTTTTTTTCTTGTTTCTTGAATTTTCCCCTAGATTTTTCCATGATTTTCTTCTCTTTTAGGTTTTCCTCTAGATGTTTCCTTGTTTTTCTTGACTCTTAAATAAATAGCTAGAAATGGCAGATGAATAACAATATAACTAGAACAATACCACAATAATACCAAAATGATATCAGAATAACGTGAGAAAGAACACTTTGATTACTGAGAGCAATGTTCACTTGCCTCTTGGAGGGGGCAACCTCTAGTAGAGCAGAGCTCTATTACAATAATATCCAAGACAAAAGTTCTCATACCCTTGACTCCTATTTATACTAAATACATCTATCAAAAGAACCATCTAGAGGAAGATCCTTCTAGAAGCGGAAGCTTCTATTAGGTCTTCTTACATTGGACTTATTCTTCCTTATTGCTAGGCCTTATTAATATTGACCTTTATTACATGGAAATATATTATTTTAACTACGTGAGGGGTTAGGTCCCTAACATGCCCTTCCCCTTAAAAATAGCCTTGTCCCCAAGGCTTGAGATGGGGAAATTGTTGCAGAATGGTAGTGTTGGACAACTGAGAGGGGGGGGGTGAATCAATTGTCACCGTGCTTAAACAATTATGCTTCTTTTAAAATCTTTACAAGGCACTCAATGAAGATCACAATAATGCAGGAAAATAAACAATGGCACATTCAGTATCAGTCACATATATGAGAAACACAGAGACAGATATTTCCCAAGGAAACCCATACAGGGTAAAAACCTCTTCTTCTTTATATGATAAGTATTATTTACATTCTTTACATTATCATACATATGAGCACCAACTCATTGTGAGGCTACAACCTCTGTTTTTCAAGTTGCAACTTGTTGAGAGCACCAACTCTTTGTTTTTCTCTAGCACCCACTAGAAGGAAGCACCAACTCCCTAGTTTCTCTAGCACCAACTAGAAGGAAGCACCAACTCCTTATAAGCACCACTTGAACCTCTAAGGACACCAGTCCTCCCTAGCACCTCCCTACCACCCTGGATTATGAATATGAAATACTGAAACCTATTACAGTGATATAGTGTTCAATAACAGCTTATCAGTCTCATCACTGTTGTACTGCATTTCGTTGCTCTGTCTGCCTCACTGCCTTCCTGCACCCCTGACTTGCACTGTTTGTTCTTATACCTTTTATGCTCTGTGCGCCATGTCCATTCACTGCACAGTTCCTCTTCTGTTCAATTCAGCTGCTGCACTTCCCTCCTCCTTCACACATGAATCACTTTCAACAACAACAACCACAACAACTCCAACGACAACCACATCTCTTCTCTGTACTGTGTATATATAGCTTCTATGCATCTTGTGCATGCAATATTCACCATTCCTCTGCATGCTCATACCATGGCAATCTCCTCCACATCTCAAGTGCTCTGAGTGATCATCATCGCGACTCTTCAACTTCTCTGGCAGTTCAACCCCTGTGTTTATCATCACTAGGTGTTATGCCGAGATTCCTTTTTCTCTCTCACAGTTGAGACTCTTCATATTCTCTGTTATAGTCAAGCTCATCCTTTCTGTTTTAGTTACAAGCTCCAACCCTCATCTAGCTGTCAATTTCCTCCATGAATCGTCTTCATTCCACTGGCAGATTCCATGTAACTCTTCAGCTCCTCTGGAAATCACACAAGAGTCTCTTTCTATCCTCTGGTAGAAACCATCAATGGTTTCTAGCAGTTACACTGTGAGGATGAACATTGTCCCTCCGATCGTGCTCATGTTCACCTCCATCGTTGGATTAACTCTGATGAGTTCTTGCGTTATTTACCCGTTTCTCACTTTCGCAATTCAGAGATTCTGCGATGAGACATCTTGAGTCTCCATGTCACGAGTCCTGAAACTCCGAAACAGGGCTTTTCTGCACTGGCTCCTTCCTTTATATGACCATGGCTATGACCAAGTGCTTGTTCATAACGTTCTTTTTACAATTTCGCATTTCATCTTTTCGTTAATTATGTTGTGAAGTTTCTCGACTTTCCAAGTCGCTATCCCCGAAACGCCGAAAGGAAGCTTGTCTGCACGTACTCTTCTCTTCATCTCTTTGATGGTGTGACCACCGGCTGAGACCACAAGCTTATGCATAAAGCGCTTTCACGATTTCACATTTTAGGGATCTAGAGATTAGGCATCTCAACTCTCCAAGTTGTGATCCCCGAAACCCCGAAATGGAGCTTATCTGAACTGACTCCTTCCCTTCTCATGACCATCGGCGGTGACCACAGGCTATGCCAAAAAGACTCTTCATATTTCGCGAGTTTATAAACTTCATCGAGTCTGATCAACGGTTGAAATCTCCATAGATCCGACGGTCCAGATCTTATCACGATCTCACATCTCACTGTTCTTTAGATGGAGGGTCTCGTCACTCCAAGTCGCGATAGGTGAAACTCTGAGATGGAGCTCAGATCGACGGTCCACATTCTTGGTGAATTGATGGTCCAGATCTTATTATGAATTCACATCTCGTGGTTCCTTAGATGGAGGTTCTTGTCTCTCCAAGTCCTGATAGGCGAAGCTCCGAGATGGAGCTTAGATCAATGGTCTAGAACCCTTGGTGATCTGACGGTCCAGATCTTATCGTGAGTTCACATCTCGTGATTCGTGTGATGGAGGTTCTTGTCACTACAAGTTGCGATACGCGAAACTCTGAGATGGAGCTTTGACATGCTCTTTTCTTTTGCCACGCGCCCCTCTTGGATCAACGGTTAAGATTTTATCGAGACTTCACAACTCCACGAGCCTTCGCTGTGCCTGATCAACGGTCCATATTTGGCCTCGATCTAATGGTTGAGATTATTTCTTGATTTTGCATATCGTGAATTCAATAAGTTAGGGAACCCTGTTCCTTTGACTTTCCAATCAGCGACATGATGATCTTCTGCCACGTGTCCTCTTGATCAACGGTCCACGACTATCCCCGATGGACGACCAGTATTCCTTCACAGTTTTTGGGAGTTGGTTGACTCTTGGACTTATCTGCTTTGCAGCTTCACCATATCTAATGGCTATTGAGCCTTCGTAGATACCCCAGATCCTACGGCCCATATTTTCTCGCGATTTCGCCACTTTGCGATTTCGCTGCTTCGCGATTTCGTCCACCTTCGCAATTTCACCGCTTCACGATTTCGTCCACCTTGTGATTTCGTCACTTCGTGATTTCGATATTCTTTCCATCGTTGTTCTTTACCATCGCTGATCTTTGCCATTGTTGTTCTTTCCATCAATGACAAGCTTACTCCCAATTGTAAACCTTCCAACAATCTCCCCCTTTGGCATTGATGGCAACCCTGAACGGCTGCGCTAATCTGTTTGGACCTCCAACTATACCATATGATCCGGACAACTCCTTTTCTCCCCCTTTGACATCAATGTCAAAGAAAACACGCTCCCCGTGAGCTGTTTCATTAATTTTAGGAGGTATCAAATATGCAACCAATACAGGACTCCCCTAACAGGATGGACTCTCTTAGATGTGAGACAGGATGACACCCAGCTTCTGTCTGAAATATTCAAATGGTGTCTTGGCTAGGGTTTTAGTAAAGATGTCTGCAATTTGTTATATAGTGGGAATGTAATGGACTTGAACAATCTAATTGGTGACCTACTCTCTCAGAAAATGATATTTTATGGGAATATGCTTGGTCTTGGAGTGGAAGACAGGATTTTTAGACACACTAATGGCACTAGTGTTATCACAATGAATTGGGATCAGTGCAGTGTATTTTACCTCCAAGTCTACAAGTGTCTAAATCATCCATAATACCTGAGTGCAATAGGTAGCAGCAATAATGTACTCTGCCTCTGTGGTTGATAAAGAAATGGAACATTTCTTTTTACTAAGCCAGGATACTAAGGAGTCACCCAGGAAGAATGCTCCTCCACTGGTGTTTTTTCTCTCATCAAAACAGTTTGCCCAATCTGCATCTAAATAAGAAGTCAGCTGAAGATTTTGAATTCTGGGATACCACAGACCATAAGTCATTGTTTCTTTCAAATACCTGAATATCCTTTTGATAGCTTGCAAAGGACTCTGTTTAGGTGCAGCCTGATATCTTCCTACCATTCCTACAACATGCATTATGTCTGGGTGAGATGATGTGATGTACAACAGGCTGCCTATCATTGATCGATATGACCTTTGATCAACATCAGGTGAATCATCATCCTTGCTTAATTTACATCTAGTTACCATAGGTGTACCCACAGGTTTAGAATCTTCCATTTGAAGCCTTTTCAACATTTCTCTTAGATAGTTTTCTTGAGAAATGAACATCCCTTCGGTCCTCTGAGTAATTTGCAGACCAAGAAAAAATGACAATTCTCCTATCATAGACGTTTCAAATTCAGACTCCATGGCAGAAGCAAACCATTGTACCAATGAATCCTTATTACATCCAAAGATGATGTCATCTACATAGACAAATACGATGAGCAAATCGTTATCCTCTGTTTTAATATACAAATTGTTGTCAGTTGTTCCTCTCTTGAACCCTTTGTCTTTGAGATATGTATCTAGTCTGTGATACCAGGCTTGAGGGGCTTGTTTTAAACCATATAAATCTTTCTTCATCTTGCATACTAAGTCAGGGTTATTAGATAGTTCGAAACCCTCTGGTTGTTCCATATAGACTTCTTCACTTAAATCTCCATTTAGAAAGGTTGACTTGACATCCATTTGGTAGACTTTAAACCTTTTATGACAAGCATAGGAAAGAAACATTCTGATAGCTTCTAATCTTGCTACAGGTGTAAATGTTTCATCAAAATCCAGTCCTTCTATCTGAGCATAGCCTTTACAGACTAACCCTGCTTTGTTCCTGATAACTTGTCCTTGCTCATTCAACTTATTCTTAAAGATCCATTTGGAGCCAATGACGTTTTTACCTTCTGGTCTTTGAACCATCTCCCACGTATTGTTTTTCTCAATTTGATCAAGTTCTTCATTCATTGCTTTAACCTAGTGGTCATTTTTGTTGGCTTCATTAAAATTCTTGGGTTCCATCATGGATATGAGGGCTATATGAGATTGTTCGGTGTTTTTGATTAGCTTTCTCCTGGTTTGTACACCTTTGTCTTTTTCTCCAATTATCTGACTTGCAGGATGATTCTTTTGAATGATTCTAGAGGAGGAATTTGTAGTTGACTATTGATTTGAGTCTGTCTGAGTGTCTGAGTCTTCATCTGATTCAGAGTCTTCGTTTTCTGATTCTTGGACCTGTTCATCTTCAGCTTTAGTTGTGTCTTCTGTAGAAGACTCATTACTGTACACCTCTCTTGTTGGGATTCCTTCATCAATTTTTACATCAGTACAGTCAACCATTTTATGCAGCCTCTTATTATAGCATCTATATCCTTTACTATTTGTAGCATACCCTAAGAAGATACCTTCATCATCCCTGTCATCATATTTGTCGAGGTTCTCATCATTATTCTTTATGTAACATTTACTCCCAAAGACTCTGAAGTGTTTGATTGAGGCAGGTCTTCCAAACCATAATTCAAAAGGTGTCTTGTCACTTTGTGGTCTGAGGTGGGATTTGTTAAGCACATGGATTGCTGTGTGTATTGCTTCTACCCAGTAAGTTTGACCAATGTTCTTCTCATTCATCATTGACCTGGCCATTTCCTGCACTGTTCTGTTTTGCCTCTCAACAACTCCATTTTGTTGTGGAGTTCTTGGGATTGTGTATTCTCTCTTGATCCCATGTTCATCTTAGAATTCCTTGAAGTCTCCTGACATAAACTCTCCTCCCCGATCTGATCTTACTGCCTTTAACCTCTTGCCTATTTGAGTCTCTGTTAAAGATTTAAATATTTTAAACTTCTCAAATGCTTCAGCTTTTTCTTTGAGAAAGGCAACCCAAGTAAGTCTGGAATAATCATCGATAATCATCATAAAGTAGTTTTCTTTCCCTGTGCCTTCCTATATTGATGGTGCACATAAATCCATATGAACTAGTTGGAGTGGTTTCTCTGTTGAAGTAAAGATCTTGGACTTAAACTGTGTCATGTTTTTCTTCCCTACTTGACAGGTTTTACACATTGAATCATGGGGCTTTGATATTCTCGGAAGATCTTTTACTTCCTCGAGGTTTTTGAGTTTGATTAAGTGGTCAAAGTTTAGATGTCCAAGTCTCCTATGCCATAACCAAATTTCATCATGTTTTCTTAGATGACATTCTTCTCTATTTTCTTTTAGCACATATACATTATTTTCTGTCCTTATGCCTTTGGCCACCACTTGTCCTGAGTTTATAGAATTTATCTTGCAGTCCTTGGACATGAACAACACTTCGCATCCTCTATCACACATTTGAATTACACTGAGCAGATTATGTTTCATCCCATCCACAAGTAGAACATCTTGGGCTTTTCCTTTTCCATTACTTAAGGTCACCATCCCTTTGTCCTTTATTTTCCCTGGAGCATCATTTCCAAAGGTTATGTTTCCTAATTTTCTTTCACTTAAATATAGAAACTTGCCTTTGTCTCCCGTCATGTGTTTGGAGCATCAATTGTCTATATACCAAGGGTTCGTTTTTCTTTGAGCGGACAACACTAATCCACACTTGTCACTTTCCTTCTTATTCCAAAACTTGACATTTTCAGCAGGAGATTTCGAATTTGGTTCATATTCCCTTAAACGGTAGTCAATAGATTTGTGTCCATAGTTATGACAGATGTAGCATTCAATCTCATTGTTCAACAGGTCAAACTTATTGGTGCAGCATTGTCTACTTATTGACTGTTGATTATTTCTTGACCTCTTTAGTTGCATGTCCCTGGACTTAATTTGGCAATTGGCAATCAATGAAGGTTTGTTACTTGGCTGCATCATTCTTTGTATTGGCAAGTATTTATTCCTTTGAAATCTTAATTGCTCATTTCTAAGTCTTAAGGAACAATTTACAGCTTTGTGACCAAAGTTAGCACAGTAGAAACAATAGCCATAGAAAAATTCTTTGTACCTGGAAAATGGTTGTCTTCTTTGAGCAAATTGATTTCTTCCAGGCTGATGACGTCGTTCAACAGTGAGCACATTACTTCTTTGTTCTACAGATTTAGATCTGGCATCTTTTACCTTACTCGACCTGGGCGGATGGTTGTCTTCCTTTGTTTCTGCAGGATTGTTATTGTTATTGGTTGTAGTTTTGACAAACTTGATGGGTTCTTCATTTCCTGGCTTACCACTGCTTGATCCCTCTTCATACCCCAAGCCATTTTTCAGCTTTGGATTCCTTTTCTGATTCAGAATGGTGGCCAATCCTTCTGAGGCTTTGATACTTGATAGATTCTGATTATACAAGGCTTGAAACTTCTCCATTTCTTTCCTCGTTTTCACTACTTCTTGTTCTAATGCTTCACATATTACCTTCTTTTCTGATAGCTGCTATTTTAGAATATCTTCGATTTTCTTTGCCTCTTCCAATTATACTTTTAGTAGGACAAGGTCTTCATCAGGTTCTTTACTGTCTTTCTCGAACTGTATCAACAATTGTCTTTGTTTTCTATTCTTGATTCTTAGTCTGTCAATCTCTTCCAGTGCACTGATTAGTTCTCCTTCCATGTCAACCACAGCTTCTTCTTCATCACTCCCTGTGTTTTTATTATCATAATCCTCTTCGGCCATAAGTATGAAGTCATTTAGTTTATCTTCAATAGAGGAGTCATTTTCTTCATCATCTGAAGGATCATCATCATTGTTTACGCACAGACTTTTCTTCTTAAAGTTTTTCTCTTTAAAGAAATTTATGTGTTTGTACTTCTCCTCATCATCACATGTCTGATCCTTTCCTTTG
>JASDQU010818742.1:8319-35502 GCA_032191745.1 Picea mariana | reverse complement strand
TATGCAAAATGTTCTTTCAAATTATTGTTGTACTTAATGACACATGTTTTACTTGTAATGTAATATATTATATTATGTTATGTTGAAACATGTTATTTTCTTGTGTCATGATCTCATGTAGATGGCTATCATTGAAAGAAATCCATGAAGATGATATAAATTATTGGAAGAGATAAATTCCTCATCTAATGTGTGAAATGAAAAAGTATATACCTCCAACATTTTTCAATGCATAAGAACACTACCTCATACACCAAGTTGAGGAGATTAAAATTTGTGGACCTGATCACACAAGGTCAATGTGGATGGTGGAGAGGTACTTGAAATCATTGAAGGTGTTGGTTAGACAAAGAGCACATCCTGAGGGTTCTATGGTGGAGGGATATATGGTATATCAATCCATGGTGTATATTGGTTAGTATCTTCCTAAATTAGCAGTGCCAACTATGCATGTAGTGGATCGCATTTGGGATGCGAAGTCCATAAAAAAATTTGAATATCAGGAGCATCTGTTGGGGCAAGGTAGAATGAAAAAAATGAGAGTTAATATATTAATAATTGTGAAAATTTATATTAATAATACATATAAAGTTTTGTTTTTTGTGTATATGATCATACTCATTAATATATTAATACAATTTATTTCATAGATCATTAATATTTATAATCACCTGCATATTGGACGTTATAACTAATATTTAATATTGGTGAATTATGATTTTTTGATTCAGTTTCTCAAGAGTGGGATGCACTGCATTTATACATTGCAAATAATCTTGATTGGATGATTGTATGGATTGAAAGATGCAAACAACATAATGGAGGTAGGTTATCATGGCAATGACTATCTGAATTGGTTAGAGAAGCTCATCGTAATGGAGATGCCAATGTTATGCACAGGGTAATTTATTTAGCATATGGTTTGAAAGATGGAAAGGTAAGCAAATTCACCCATTTTATTCAGTTATTTTATATTATATTAATGTGACTACATGTGTACTGTATTTTTCAGATACTTTTGAAGTTATATAAATCTATGTTAACTTATTAATTGACAATGCATCTTTTACATATCTGACATATTGCAGTTGAAACACCACAAGGCTATGTGGTGCAATGTTCGTAAATTTCACATCAAACAATTGGATGAAACTAGAAAAACTTCTGATAGTGGGATAACTGTAGTATTCCAGGTCACTAATGTTTCCTTTAGGAGTGACAGACATCCTCGAGAATATGAAAATAGATAATATGGGTATTTAAACGATATACTTGAGTGTGACTTTAATTCCTTCAAATTAGTTCTATTTGATGTAAAATGGTATAGGTTACGAATGCATGAAAGCGATGAGGAAATAAATGTTATTCAACATGTCAATGAATTTCCAATGATTAAAACAACGATGTTTGAAAGAGGACATGCTCGCTATGTTTTTCCAAGCCAATGTGAACATGTCTTTTACTCAAATGTTCCAGGTCAAAGGGATTGGTCATTTGTTGTTAGATATGATCCAAGAAGAAGGACAATTAAGTATACTCATTTACAGGAGAAGATTATATTGAAGATAAAGAAGATGATTCGACAGATCAGATAGAGCCGGAAGATCATGGAGGGTTGACATATGAAGAATATAAAGAAGATCATGATCCAGGTGTAGGAGACAATATTGCAATTCTTGATGATGATGTCAATGAAAATATGCTCAAAAATGACATTGATGACGATGATGATATCATCAATCTTTTCAACATCGCGTTTGAACCAGATGATGATAAATATGTTGAGTTTGATGAAGAATATCAAGATATAGAATAAGGATGGTTACACAGATGTTGAGGCTGGATTAGGTACGTGACTATAAAATATTTTAATTTGTATGAATTATTCTCTTAAAATAATTTACTTATAATGTCATGGGTTAATTACATGTTTTTAAGTTCCATGAGACATTTTTATATCCTATGTTACATGTTGTTTAATTATTATGTGAAACCTAAAAATAGTTGTCAATATACTAGAGTACGTGGTAGACTAAAAATATCATTTAGAAACACATAATTTCATGTACCTTTATTAATTTTTGTTTTTGTAGTTTCTATGCATGAATCTAAAATAGGACGTTGCTTTCGATTATTTTCTATTTTATAGATTGGGTTTTGGGGATCAATTGAGAGTGATGTGAGAGGGAGGGGAGGGGCCATATGAGATTCCACCTTCACGTTGTTGGCCATGTTCAGTAGAGGATACAATATTCTTGAAACCAAGAGAATCTCTTTCATTTTTATACCATCATGATTGTATAAGATTTCATCAATATTGTTGTCACAATATTGCATCAACGAAGTTTCGATGAACGTGTTTGTCATTTCTATAGAAACGTTTTTGAAACCCTAATTTTCTTTCAAAGTACACAATTTGGTTGATGCAAGTTTTAAGTTTGCATCAGTCTTTCTTCATTTTTCTTTCAGGTCCTAAATTAATGTATATTCAATGTATCTATGTCATAGTTGTACTGATGAAAAATCCCTCTTTTTCGTTGATTTCTTAATCAACGCCATAAAAATACTCCCTTGCAGTACTAGATGCTAGGACGTGTGTAATTTTGAACGAATTTTACAAGGAACAAGGAATGGAAATTGTACGAGGACTAGACACTAGCAAAAATGACCTATGAATGGGGTCAATGCTGAAATGTTTTCAAACAATATCTGTATGCACTGAAATTTGTCATGGATAGACTATTCACATGCCTTACCGATATGGGAGGGTTTCTCAACTCAAATTTCACTCACACACCCACTTTCTTCCATCATCAATTCATCATGTAAACCATAAACCCTAATTTTCTTTCAAAGTACACAAGTTGGTTGACGCAAGTTTTAAGTTTTCATCAGTCTTTATTCATTTTTCTTTCAGGTTCTACATTAATGTATATAAAATGTATCTATTTCATAGTTGTCATGAAAAATCCCTCTTTTTCATTGATTTTTAATCAACACCATAAAAATACTAGAGGCGGGCAACAGTGACATGTGAATGGGGCCAACATTGAAATTTTTTCAAACTATATCTGTATGCATTAAAATTTGACATGGATAGACTATTTGCATGCCTTAACAATATGGGAGGGTTTCTAGACTCAAATTTCACTCACACACACTCTTTCTTCCATCATCATATCACCATGTAAACCATAAACCTTATTTTTCATATGTTCTAGTAGATATGTTAATGATTCCAAATTTCATATTTGTATTTGACTCAAGGTCCAACTAGCTTGCAAAGTATCAAATTTTAATTTCAAGTTGATAAACAAAATATGAAATGAGTCCAAGCATCATTTGATATCGTCGCAAGAGAGATGAATGTAAATAATCTATCGACGAATTAGCTATACTATCGACGAAAAAAGTTCGTCGATAGTATAGTTAATTCGTTACAAGAATATTGTGTCTAATTTGAATGGTGTTACATGGTTTGCAAGGAGTGTAGGGATTATAGTATGGTTCAATGTAGTGTATTCTATAAGAAAAATCTATATGCCAAACCTCAAAATGGATAGTACCATATCTTGTTCATAAGACAAATATTCTTTGTATGTTTCCTTTGTGGTGGCTCAAGCCCTCAGTACACATGATGTCTGACAATGAAATGTAACAATTTGACTATTGAATGATAGTGTTATGTCACATATGGTTAAGGAAAGAACTTAAGGTTCTTAGGTCCTATTTTAATCTTCTTAGAATTGAGATTCGTTACATAGTCCTTGAAAAAAGACAAAAGACTTATGTAGCGGATATTAATTTGGTCTTTGTGTGGGACATTTTATGCCATTAGTATGTTTTGTAAGAAAATAATGGATCTTGGGGACTACACTATGGTCAAGGAATGAGTAACAAGGAACAAGGAAGGAGGAACGAGGAACACAGAACAAGGAACAAGGAACTAGAATTGTACTAGGACTAGACACTGGCAACAATGACCTGTGAATGGGGCCAATACTGAAATTTTTTCAAATAGTTTTTGTATACATTGAAATTTGACATGGATAGACTATTCACATGAATTAAAAATATGGGAGGGTTTTTGGTCTCAAATTTCACTCACACACCCACTTTATTCCATCATCAATTCATCATGTGAACCATAAACGCTAATTTTCTTTCAAAGTACACAATTTGGTTGACGCAAGTTTTAAGTTTTCATCAGTCTTCATTTTTATTTCAGGTTCTACATTAATTTATATACAATGTATATTTTTCATAGTTGTGATGAAAAACCCCTCTTTTTCATTGATTTTTTAGTCAACACCATACAAATACTAGAGGCGGGCAACAGTGACATGTGAATGGAGCCAACGTTGAAATTTTTTCAAACTATATCAGTATGCATTGAAATTTGACATGGATAGACTATTCGCATGCCTTAACGACATGGGAGGGTTTCTGGACTCAAATTTCACTCACACACACTCTTTGTTCCATCATCATATCATCATGTAAACCATAAACACTATTTTTCATATGTTCTAGTAGATATGTTAGTGAATCCAAATTTCATATTTGTATTTGACTGAAGGTCTGGCTAGCTTGCAATGTATCAAATTTTAATTTCAAGTTGATAAACCAAATATGAAATGAATCCAAGCATCATTTGATATCGTCGCAAGAGAGATGAATGTAAATAATCTTGCGATGAATTAGCTATACTATCGACGAAAAAAGTTCGTCAATAGTGTAGCTAATTCGTCGCAAGAATATTATGTCTAATCTGAATGGTGTTACATGGTTTGCAAGGAGTGTAGGGATTATATTATCATGCAATGTAGTGTAATCTGTAAGAACAATCTCTATGCCAAAACTCAAAATGGATAGTACCATATATTTTTCATAAGACAAATATTCTTTGTATGTTTCCTTTGTGGTGGCTCAAGCCCTCAGTACACATGATGCATGATAATGAAATGTAACAATTTGACTATTGAATGATAGTGTTATGTCACCCATGGTTAAGGAAATAACTTAAGGTTCTTAGGTCCTTTTTGAACCTTCTTATAATTGAGATTCGTTACATAGTCCTTGAAAAAAGACACAAGTGTTTCTTCTGTAGTTCTGAGAATACTGACCAGAATGAAGACTGGCCTCCTATATTTATACTAATTTTGGCATACTACCTAGGTCGAATTCTCATTCTAGGTACTAATTCTTTAGTATATAATATTTCCTTTTGTTGACTTCTTCTCTTGGAGTCTAATAACATAATACAAGTCATTCTCTTCAGCCGACTTGTCTTCTAGATGGGTTATTAACCAATTAATTATGGTTTCTTCTTGCTTCCCGAAATATTCTATTCTTGTCAGGTTTATACGTGGAGGTAAATATCTCTTGAAGCTACCATAATATCAACAACATAAAATACAATATGGTCCAATGTACATTGTAATAAACTTAGATAACATTCAACAAGAGATGTGTAACGACCCTTGATTACTAAGTATAATTAATTTAATAATATAATCCTAAAAGATTAGCTATACTGTATTTATGTCTTAAAATAACATTTCTAATTGATTATTATTGAATAGTAGTTCATGTTGGTTAATGATTGACTTAATTATTAATTAATTCATTAATTAATAAAGTATTAAATTATTGGTGAATAATAAAATATACTACTAATTTAGTTACGTTCCCGAAAATGGAAACATATTAATGAATGGATAAGATATTTAATAATGGGATAAGGTATTTAATAATGGGATAAGACATTAGGTGGGGGAGTAAATGAAGGGAAGGCGGTGAAGGAGGAATAAGGGGGGGGAAAGGAGTTTGGAGGGGGATCATTCGAGAGGAGTGGAGAAGGATTTTGGGAGAGCTCTGAGTATTGGACAGGGGGAGGAATTTTGTGTTTGGCATGGACACAGTGGACTAGGGTTGCTGGGGGTTTTGGGCTCGGAGGGCTAGGATATCCATTGATATCCTAGGGCTAGGAGCTAAGTAGTCGGCAGGGAGGTCGGTTTTGGGTGGTGTCCTAAAGAAGCAGGAAGGAGCAAGCTGCGGATAACAGCATCAGGTTCAACAAGCTGCGGATAACATCATCAGAGTTAAGGTATTTAATTCCAATTTATCCATTGTTTAGTTAGATTCATTATCCATTGATAAATTTTATATGCGTAAGTGTTAAGTAAATTTGGAATTATTCTACTTTATACAGCTTGTAGAAATTACTGTACATTTGGTAGAATTACTAGGTTTTAATTTAAAACCGGTCCTTACAAGATGAGTTGACTAAGGTTATGGACCATTAGGAGTCTCTTAAAAGAAAAGTCCCTAGACCCAATGCACCATTTTCCATGTTAGGTTTTACCCATGGGGGCATGAGAAATAATTTTCATTAGACTATTTCATTTGGTGAACAAATGGCCAAAAAATAGACAATTAGAGACTTTTGTGTTGTAGTCATTCAAAGAGGTTTTAAGAGAGGGAGGTTGGCAACTGGTAGATTGCATGTGCGACTACAACATGTGGTTGAAGGATATTTAATGTACCACCCACTTTAAAGAGGTGCAACTTATAAGGTGGGATTGATAGTAACAAGGACTAGCCAAACAAAATGACAATGCAAAGACCAAGCAAAATAAAAATACGCTAAGATTGAACATTGTATTTTCATGTTTATTTTTTTAATACTCCGAGCATTATCAAAGGATTAAAGAAAATGACAACATTTCTACATGTCAATGGAGACTTTTTAAGATTGTTAAAAACATTAAATAAAATAAAACAATAGTACTAAAATGGAATATAAAATGAATAGACAAGAAAAAAATGAAATTGATGAGTTTTGAGGGTTTCAGGTTTAAGGTTTTTATGAATTTTAGCTTTTTGGGTTCCAAATGTCTTCTTATGGTTTTGAATTTTTGTGGTATCCACTTATTAGGTTCAAATTTAAGGGTCTTTTAAAAACAAAATGAAAATAAATGAAAACATTGCTAAACAAGAAAAAATACACAAAAAAAATTGCCAACCTCATATGGTGAAATTTGTTTGGAAGAAGGTGGAAGAGTGAAAGGATCGTCCCCTATCTTGGGGAAGCATTTTCTTTGGTCGAAATTTGGAAATAGGGCATGATCAATTGTTTCAACCTCATTTATGAGTTTTAAATAACGGTCAAACAAAAACTCTAGTACAAGACATTTAAATTTCAACCTGGAGTTTTTCTAATCCACCCAAATTCTCAAACAAGAATTTTTTAACTTGAGGTAAACATAGGCAAACTCTTTGTTGAGACATTTTAAAATGTTTTGACCAAGAATTTTAACTCTTATCCAAAACATTATTTAACTTTCAATCAAGATATTTCAATGACTATTTTCTTGACTGAAACAATAAATATCACATTTCTTAACAAGCTTCTTTCCAAAAAGTGTTACTTGTCTTCTCATTTTCACCCACTAGTACTTCCCTTGGATGAAGTTGTCCACTTGCACCAATCCCAAATATTCATTGCCCTATCATTATGTTGTTGAAGTTCTATCTCTATATTTCCATCACCTATAGTTATGTTGTCAAAATGAGGATGGAAGGAAACCTAAAATGTTGTTAGACAAAAAGAATGTAAAGTCAAGTAGGAGCCCAATGAGAGGATTCAAGGGCACTTATAGTTAAGTTGTCAAAATGAGGATGGAAGGAATCCTAAAAATGTTGTTAGATTTGGAAGGAATCCCCAAGCAATAGAGAGTGGGAGGGACTTGTACCTTTTAGTTTTCTTGTTCTCACACCATCGTGTGAGATATTTTTAGATGGATTCCCCTCTCCATGCATTATGGAGATTTAATTTATATCCCCTATATCTTCCACCAAACATTATTAGAGTAGGATCAAGACAAGAGAAGGTGGAAGTTAGCTTCAATTTTAGATTCATAGAGACAACACCTACCAGGGCCTTCAAAAATTATTTTATGTAGGATGTGCCAAGTTAGAGGTTTATTACATAAGACAAGCCAAAATTTTATTTATTTATCTCGCTAGGAATTTCAATTTCTAGATTAATTTCCATGATCAAAAGGTGGGATCTCACCTCCCACTACTATAAGTGCTTTACAACCTAGCCTTGGTTCATATCCCCTAAAAGGATTAAAATACCATACAAGTTGATTCTCCTCCTCACCAAGTCTTATAAAGAATATTTTTAAGGATTCTTGTGAATTCCTTCAATATTTCTACACGATCCTCCCTAAGACCAAACTCTCTCCAAGAGAGCTATTATTGCCAACTACAGGTTTCAATGGGTTCTTTTGAAATTTTCCTCAGAGTGTTGAAGCCTCTATGATTTATTTATTGAATGAAGGGAATATGTAAACTGAAGGATTATATGATTACTACCCACAATTCCAAACCTAATTGGACATTATCTCCCTTTCCAACATGCCATACCAGGAAATTTCCAATCTAGGGGAGTGATGTGATAATTGGTTTTCAAATAACCGAGGAATTTTGGTATTTTTTAATAGGAATTATTACCTAGTCCTCCACTAAGTTTGGAGCTATGTATTTATCCTTTATGACATGCACACATAATTTGGTAGCTTGGGGGAGACTCCAAACATTTTTATCAACTAAATAATTTAAGAAAAAAAAGATATTCTTGAGACCCCATTCTTCTTGTGATTTGGGAATTGCTACTTTTTTCCAAGAGACCAACACTATGCATTTTTGCTCACTTTCACTCAATGAAAGGAAATAGTAACAAAACTACCTTGTCCACTCTAAGAATGTTCACTTCGGGAACAAGTCCTAAGAATGTTCACTTAGGGAACAAGTCCCTTTTTTCCCTCCCTTGAGCTTGGCTAGACCTTGAGACCCATTATTGGTTCAAAACTAACTTATTCATGGTGCCCAAATTCCACTTGGAGGTGAATGATATGTTACATAGCTCATATGTGGTGGTTTGACTATTTGTCTATGGTTCTTGAGATTGAGAATCAAGGTTTAGGGTTGAAGACTCTTGTTTCCTTTCATCAACTATAGTCATGAACCTAAGACCCATCCATGATGATCAATAAGACCTCATAATGTCACCCATATTCAACTTGGATGCCAAAGACTCCCTAGAGAGGACTCATGTCATGGTTTTTAGGTGTTGTCGATGGTGGTTTAGCTCAAGAAGGTTTAGTTAAGGGTTTAGGCCATTGTTTCCAACTTCCCATGTTTATGCCTCTACACCCATTTTCAATGTACAAAACCTAATCATGATGCCTATATCCCTCTTAAAGGCCAAAGTTATGTTATGTTGGTTTGAGGACTTGTTCAAGGCTCTTGATGACTTGTTCACCCATCCATGGTATTTTGTGGTGACCTAAGGACTTGTTCATGGTGCTTGAGCTAGATATGATATGTTTGGGGCTTGAGTTGTTGTTTCCCTCCCTTGACAATGCAGGTTAAGGGATTGAGTCTTGTTCCCTACCACAACCATGGTCAAGGCCCTGAGACCCATATGTAGTATGAAAAAAATATAAAAGGTTATGGTCTAGGTGTTGTTTATGGAACATGAGCTTTAGAAGGTTCAATTATGGCTTCAGTCCTTTACTCACCCCTTAACCATTTTTAGGTGTTAAGACCCATTTCTAGAGAAACAAATCTACTCATGGCACATGTATCCTACAACTTGGAGGCCTTCAAGGAAGCCTTACAAATGAGTGATGTGTTGGTTAAGTCCTCTCTACCCGTCCTTACTGCAAAAAACCTCCTAATGGTGTCCTTATCCAACTCTGATGCTAAGGACCCCCTAGAGAGGGATTGTGTTGTGGTTTCTAGGTGTTTTTCATGACGATTGAGCCTAAGAAGTCTCATTTAGGACCCTCATATCCCACTCAATTGCTACAAAACCCTAACCATGATGTAACCAATAACTATGCCATGTGTGGAACCGAGACATGATATTTTTTAGGGCCTTTGTTGTGGTTGAATCGTGGCACCCATATTCATCTAGTAGGACAAACATACCTTATGAAGGTCACGTGTCATGGTTCAAGGATGATTTCAATGACATAACTTGAGAATATTCATGGTTTTTCTTTTTTTTTCTTGACTCAAGACTCTTCATTTAGGACATAATGCCATTATTTATCTCCCTTGACATTGGTTAGACCTTAATACTAATTATTTTTTCATAAATAACCTAGTCATGGATCCCATATCCCATTTGGACATTAATGATACCCCTTGATTGATATGTGACCCAATCCTTATCTCACATCCTCCTTATTATCTCTTCTTGGGATGGTTTGTGTGCTAAATCTCTAGCAATGGTAGCTAAATATAGACCCTTTCTCTTCACTCCTTTCCCTTTTTCATTAGGAGAGTTGGAAACATTATAGATCATGTCAGGTCGCTCACCCACAATATAGTTGTTTAAGTCACTAGGTCCATCCTTGTTAATCTCACCAAATTGTTGAAAAAATTCTTTGGATACCATGCAAGTATTTTGATCATGTGGTAGGCCACACAGATTGCACCATGGTAAACCTTCATGGTCATTGTAGAATTTACCAGTAAAATTGTTGGGCGGAGGAGGTTTCATAGACCAATTTGGTGTCTGGCTTGGCTGTGACCTTAAAAAATAGATTATTATTATTATTATAATTAATATATTAAAAAAATTAAGAAACATTTGTTAAAACAAAACAAAAAACATTATAAACATTAAAAAAAACAAATTTCAAACAAAATAAAAAAATAGTATTAAAAACATTAGAAAAAATGAAACATAAAAAATAAAACAAAAAAAACAAATTTAAAACAAAATAACAAAAAAAAAAAACAAATGTCAAGCATTAAGCCCATGCCATAGTGCATTCAAACCACAACAAGCTCGATCTCGTGCCCTATTGCATTCAAACCACAACAATCTTGATCCCTAATGCATTCACACCATAGAATGTCGATCGAGAGGGAGGAGAGAACCCGCTAGGGAGGAGAAAATCCTCCAGGGAGGAGAGAACCACAAAAATCTTGAGAGGGAGGAGAGAACCTGTGCTCTGCATTCACACCTGTGACGAAAAATAAATACCGTGCCTTGCATTCACACCACAGCAAGCCCGATAGGGAGGAGAGAACAACAGGCGTTTCGATTCATGAGCTCCATTGGTGTTTCTTTAAGGTCGTGAGGGTTTCACTGTTACCTTATTTGGAAAAATACAACAGGCGTTTTGCAGGTGTGTCAAAACAATAGAACACAGGGTTAGAACAACATCATGTCGGACCCTAGGTAGGTGTGTGTGTTGGTTTTTGGCATTGTTAAATTTAACGTCAAATTTTCTCGAACTTAACCTTGTTATTTTATTTCTCTAGTAATTCTCCACAAATATGGACGCTGGATTTTTAAAATGACTTCTTGGCATCCATTTTGTATGATGTCTAAGTAGTAACGATTAATTTTGTAATATATGCATTTCTTCAAATCTTAGTAAAATGGAATTTTTAGGGTTTTAGGGTTTTAAATATAGGTGATGGAAGGAAGATTATATCAATTCCAGATCTAACTAGGGAAATGGATTCAATATGAATCAAATGGTCGATGAGGTCAAGAGGAAACCCTCTTAAGAATGGGATTATTTCATTCAAGGATTAGGGATTATATTAGAACCAAAAGGTAAAAACCTTTAAGAGGGGGTGGCCCCTCCAAATAGGCTCCATAAGTCTCGTGTGAAGGTGTACAAATCCTAATCAAACATGTAAAAAAGGACTCACAATCCCCTTCCAAGTGGAAGCATGGCTCTTCAAGGTGAAAAAGGATTCACAAGTGATGAATGTAACCCTAAAAAATGGACAGCCTCCTCTAAATCAACTCTAATATGTCAAATGTGAAGCCAATAAGGTGTAATCACCCTCCTTAAATCATTCCAATGTCCTCTCCAATTCAGTGGATGGTTGAACAAACCCACACATGCCAAATGAAACCTTCATGAAAACTCCAAGGTGGACATATCATTAATTGATGTGACAGATGCCTCCAAATGAGTTAATAAGGTGAGATTTCATAAATTTGGAATGTTCCAAGGCATGAGAAGCTTTGGTTAACAAAGAATAGCCAAAAACAATTTTTATCAATGCTTTGGGAATCATGTATTACCTCGATAAATGTGAATTACATTGGGAAATGTGAAGATGCCCAAAAATATGAATGAAACTAATGCCATGCCCAAGCTCAACAAGACACCATGCAACACCAATTATTGCATCATCAATCAACAAATAGGTTGTTGGACCTTGGTTATGGAAATAACATAAGAACAAGGAAGAAAAGGCAAAATGCGAACTGCGTAGAAGACACATTGACTGTTACTGGCTCAAAGTGAGAAAAGAGCAGAAAAGGTGGAGAGATGTTTGAGAAAGAAAGCCATTGCACGAGGAGATTGAGGATAACAGATCAACAAGAAATAAGGATTGTGGACAACTCAACAAAAGGAAAAATCCACCATTAGATGTTTTGGAGCACCATGCGAGAAGGAAGGAAATCTAGGCTGGCGAAGCCTTGAAAATGGAGGTCAAGTTGACCTAGGGTTTTAGACACCTAGGGTTTTGGTAAATAGGGTTTTGACACCTAGGTTTCGGCCTAAGGATGTCGATGAGTGATCGTAATGTATAAATAAGAAACTACATGAGGGAAAGAGGTTTGATTGAGTAGTTGTCAATGTTGTTACTATTGTTGTTGTGTGATTGAGTGAGTAATATCAGGTGAGAGAGAAGTGATAAGTAAGAGAGCCTTCTGTATTGTAAGATCTTTAGCTGGGTGTGAAGATCAACCCGGCAACTAGGTGCGCAGAGAGATAGAGAGAAGAAGAAAGAATATATGCTAGGTATGAGTGGATACAAGAACTGTATGCTTCATCTTAATACATTATAACGCACAATTCGGTGGACGTATCCCTAGAGAGAGGGTGAACCACGTATATTTTGTGTTATGTGTGATTGATGCTCTATTCTTGTCATTTAATACAATGTTATTGCATTACTGTGGTAGTTTTGATAAGATGTGTGGAATAGATCTAAGCTGATAAGTGATATATGCATGTTGTATTGTTCTAGTGTTGGGTCCACTTGATCATTCCCTTGGTTGTAGACATCTTTGTCCTACAACCCCCCCATAGCTTCTTTAAGTGAGACTGCATCTGCTTTGTAGGTGTAGCCGAAAGGGCGAGTAGTTAGGGTTTGTTGGTGCACTCTTGGAGCTGAACTCTGGGCTTGCCCCTGTGCCAACAAATGGTTCCGTTGTCGGGACATGAATCTTCCTGAGTGAATGTCAAGGTGGTTCCCATCAAAGACATAGATTCAGAAGTGGATAGAGGATCAAGAGAAGGATTTTGTTGAAGCCCAGAATAAGAACCCTAATATTAGTATAGAGGATTGGTTGGAGAGATATATCTTTACTGATATACATGATATTTTCTTTGGAGGAATTCATCAGGAGCTATATGAGTGATTAGCTAGGTTAGCAGATACCCAATTTGAGATCAGATCTAGACATCCTGTAGTTTGGACGTCGACGTTGATCAAGAAGGTCAAGAGAGTTGATAATGTCGTGTTAAGAGAATTAGATCACTGGTTTGATAACACCATTGGAGGGTACATCATAGAATTTGTTGTTGAGAGAGTAGAGTCATATAGCCAAGCCGAGAGAAATTTCTTCAAGGGACCTAGAGGAAAATTTTTACATTTTCTGAAGTTGAGGATCAAGATGCTATTGCATGAGAAGAACGTCTTGAAGATATAGTAGATTGGTCGGATTTGAAAAAGATAATGTTCAGGAATTCGGACAGTGACAATGACACAGAGGCTGTACATACGCATAGTGGAAGAGCATTCAGAGAAGTTCATCTTGCGAACTTATTCAAGAAGAACTATGGGGACAAGGGATTCTATAGTGGAGAAGAGGTAGACCTGACGGATGGATAGCATTCAGAACCCGCTAGGGAAGAGGAAGAGAAAGATGAAAAACCTCACCGGGACGAGCCAAAAACTTTAGGAACTGCACAGATTGCTAAAGTAAGTACTATTAATCCATTTGTTGTTTCAATAGCACTAAGAAATCAAAATAGTCAGAGTCACCAAAGTCCTCAGAGTACTATTACTAGAAGTTCAACATATACTCAGACATGAAACCTAGGAAGACCTATGGTAGATGACATGAGACTCCCTATATTTAGGGGATATGGGTCTGAAGACCCTGATCAACACTGGTTCCTATGTGAATTCGTATGGAATATTAAGAATGTCACCGATGAGGCTGTTAAAAGAACCCCGTTTAGTTCTACCATAAGGGACTGCGCACTGAGATGGTACATGAAGCTTGTCCAAGGACTTGCATAGCCTAAGTCGCTCAATGATATCAAGAATGCATTGATTGAAGAGCTTAAGAAACTCAAGTCGGAGTCACAATGTATTATAGAGATGAAAGAGATCAAGTAGAAGGTAGCTGAACCTATTTGGGAATTTGATCAAAGATTCAAGACCTTAACAGGCCAACTGACTTTTCAAATCCCAGATGAGAAGAACAAAGAGTGGTTCATTACTTCCCTCTTACCAAACATCAGAGTTCCTCTGATGCAACAGAATATTGCTTCGCAGGCTAAAGCACTGGAGATCTCCATGAAGTTAGAATCATCCCCTATGGGAGAATCCATCTCAGGTATGAGTCAGATCTTGAGTTAGCTAACTAGTTTGTCCCTGCAGGTCGAAGATATGAAGAAAGACAAGGGAAAAGATAAAATATAAGACATATCATGTGTCATATGCATATCAGAAGTCCATGACAAGGAGCACTATCCCTTATTCCATGAATACATGGCCTCTGGAGCTCCGAGGCTTTTGAAGCAAGTCACATTACCCTGGTGCGAGGTATGCCAAAGTAGACATCACATTGGTGAGTGCTATTACATGCAAAAGTACGTTCATACTCCTACAAACTTATATTGCATGTTTTGTAAGTCTGTGGGACATGATGATAGGGATTGTAGGACTTATGACCTCATGCATGAAAGGTCAAGAGATGTATACAAAATTCAAGGAAAAGTACAACAAGAAGGAAACACTATGCAATATAACTCCCCTGGGAGAGGAAACTTCAATCCTCATGGTGGATTCAAAGGAGGAGGAGGAGGAGGAGGTATGGGTCGAGGCCAAGAACAGATCATCTGTTATAACTTCTCACATGCAGTACACCTTGCAAGAGACTGCCAGAACCCTTGCACTACTTGCAGCTATTGCAACTCCTTCGAGCATGTTATCGAGGAATGTCCAACATTGTTGGCCAAGATTTAGGAAAGAGAAGGACCTCAGCAGAACCTGCAAGTGCAACTGATATACACTAAACCTCGCAGAGAGGACCCCAGAGTCACTGTTATCACTAGAGGAGGTGTTGTTATAGGAGAAGACAGACTGATCTAAGGAAAGACTATAGAAGACTCAGGAATCAGGAAAGCTGCAGAGAAGACCCAAACCTTTGATGCAAAGAAAGAAAGACAAATATTTGAGGAGGCAAGGAAAGAGTTTAAAGGAGACAAAGGCTCTTCATAAAATACACATCCATAGGTAAGGGAATATGGAATGCATCAGGCATTTGATTAGTCTGATTCTCTAAGAGAAGGAAAAGAGGTAAGCAAGCTCATGAAATTTTTATATACTTGTATTAAGTTGATTCAGTATGAGAGCATTGTACAAGAACTACAAAATTCAATCAGACAGTATGAGATAGAAAATATATATCCCCTACTGAATAAGTCAGTACACTAAATCTCTAAGAAGAGAAGAAAAAATAAGGAATTACACTTGAATGCTCAAATAGGTGAATATGATATAGACTATGTGGTCCTCGACTTAGGGTTGGAGGTCAATGTCATGAAGAAGCAAACTTGGGCACTAATGGGGAAACTGAAGTTAATCTATTCCCCTATCAGGCTCAGGATGGTTAATCAGCAAGTTGTCAGCCCCTTTGGATGACTGGAACATGTCCCTATGGACATCGACGGAGTAAGAACATTTGCATATTTTGAGGTAATTGAGATAGTTTATGATAGTTGTCCTTACCCTGCGCTGTTAGGAATTGATTGGGCTTTCAATAAATCCATTGTGGTTGATTTAAATAAAATATGTATGATGTTTGAAAGAGATGGCCTTAGGGTCATTATACCCCTAGATAGAGATGAAGGTCAATGATACACAAAACCCATCAAAGAAGAAGACTCTGCATATGAAATGGAAAACATATACAAATTAACAGTCAGACAACAAGATTACATTAATCCTACGGCTGATGGAAACCTAAGTTGGTGAAGTGACAACACATGTTCATCAGACTCAAAAGAAGCACTGGAAAACTGGCAGAATAAAATGTATGAAGTATCTACAAGAAGATGTGCTAGATTAACCAGAGAAGTTCACTGGATCAGTACAACAGTAAGTAACTTACCCACCTTTGATGGTCTAAATCCTTTAGAAACCTTCTTGTTAGACTTTGAAGAAAGTGTACCAATGCAACAAAGATTGTTGACGATGGATAAGGCCCTGAAAGAAACCCCAGCAAGATGGTGGGGGACACACAAAAAAAACATTACAGAATGGGTACAATGTCGTACCTTGATGACAACACGGTTCTCAACACAAGTAGAAGACTGCAAAGTTTGATACACAGGTCGAAGCTGCCCAAAGGACCATGTGTGAAGTTGCGAAGAATCCTTGATAAAAATTCCTCAAGAGAAGTGGGTGCACAAATTCATTAACACGTTGGACACGACACGTATGAACTGGTACCTTCAAGAAGAGCTGTGCCTCATAACTACGGATTGGGAAGGTATGACTCAGAATTTTGTAACCACCTTCTTATTTGAAGGTCAATATCCTTCAGTAGATCAAGAATTTCATATTGTAAGACAAAAAGTATTCGAAGAGGCATCTAACCTACCTTTGGAGCAAGAAGAGGTCGAATGGACTGCGCCTCTCCAAAAACTACAAGGTTGTTACAACATCAATGCTGATGAAGATGATGATCCCAGAAAGGTGAACATCACTGAAACAAAAGGCCAAAGAGATGTGGAAGGCCCAAGAGTTGATTTACCATTCATTGGACAACCAATCAATATTAATAAAGTCAATATTGGAATAGAACAAACACCGAAGCTTGCAAATGTTGGACATTATTAGGATGTTGCCACCATTAACAAGATTACAAAATTACTACATCAATATCAGGACTTGTTTCCAACCAAGTTCATTGATATGAAGGGAATTAAAGGGCCTATGGGAGATATGAGGATCCCTTTGAAACCAGATGCAAGACTAGTCAAACAGAGACCCTATAGATTGAACCCTAAATATAAGGAGAAAGTAAAGATTGAGCTTGACAGAATGCTGGAAGATGGGATTATAGAACCTATGGAAGAGTTAGAGTGGATTATCCCTATGGTGGTGCAAGACAAGAAGACATGAAAGATCAGGCTCTGTGTATATCTCAGGAAGTTGAATGATTCCTGTTTACATGACCCCTTCCCTATGCCATTCACTGACGAAGTGTTAGATAATGTGGGAGGCCAAGAAGTATACTCTTTTACATATGGATTCCCAGGATACCATCAGATTCAGATTGACAAGGAAGATCGCCATAAGACCACATTTGCAACAGAGTGGGGGTCCTATTAGTATACAGTGATTCCATTTGGATTGAAGAATGCCCCAACCATCTTTTCTAGGGTGGTGGTCGAAGCATTCAAGGAGTTTTTGCATAAATTTCTAGAAGCATACTTTGATGATTGGACTGTTTTTAGTTTATTGAAAAATCATATTGAATGTCTAAGGCTAATGTTGGATAAATGTAGGCAATGTCAAATTTCCCTTAATATTAAGAAATGCATCTTCTTCTCACCATTTGGAGTGTTGTTAGGTCATATTGTATGCAAGCAGGGATTGCTAGTTGATCCATCTAAAATTGCCATTATAGTTGATATACCCCCTCCTACTTCAGTCAAACAACTGCGCACTGCGCTGGGACATACTGGATACTACATGAAGTTTATTAAAGGATATGTCCAGATTACAACACCCATGGAGAAGATTTTGAAGAAAGACTACCAGTGTAGTTGGGCAGAAGAGTGCCAACAAAGATTCCACACACTGAAACAAAAAATGGTTACTGCGCCTATTCTGGTT
This sequence comes from Picea mariana, assembly GCA_032191745.1. Taxonomy (NCBI): domain Eukaryota; kingdom Viridiplantae; phylum Streptophyta; class Pinopsida; order Pinales; family Pinaceae; genus Picea; species Picea mariana. Next base: position 17,301 of record JASDQU010818742.1, on the reverse strand, counting down.
TTCCCAGATTGGAGCAAGGAGGTTCATGTGCATGTTGATGGGTCTTCTATTCCCTTGGGAGAAGTGTTAGCAAAACCTGGGGAAGTATATATTGACCATCCATTAGTCTTTTCCAGTAGGAATATATCAACTGTTGAGATCAATTACACCACTACCAAGTGAGAGGGGTTAGCCATGGTGTATGTGCTACAAAAATGTTTCCACTACTTGTTGGGAGGACACCTTAAAATGTTTATTGATCACTCTGTGCTGTAATACCTAGTCAACAAGCTAGTGTTGGGGAGGAGAATATGTAGATGGATTCTGCTATTTTAGGAATATGACTTTGATATCATAGTAAAACTAGGCAGAATGAACAAAGGTCCCGACCACATGTCGAGGTTGGAACATGGAGAAGAGCCCACTAGTTTGGAGGACACACTGTCGGATGCATAGTTGATAGCCATTAGAAAGATTGATGACCACTTCAAAGAAATAATCCAGTTCCTGTCAACAGGAATGGCCCCTAGCCAGTATACAATTCCCTAGAAGAAACAACTCATAGTGCACGCTACCGAATTTTCACTTATAGTTGGACAACTATCCAAGATCGAACCTGATGAGATACTGATAAGATTTGTTATGGAGGAAGAATGACCGATGATCCTCGCGGAAGCTCATGAAGGCATCGCAAGAGGACACTAAACAGGGAAAGAAACTGCGGAGAAGGTGCTTAGAGTTGGCCTTTGGTGGCCTACCTTACACATAGATGCTAAAGACTATTATAAAGCCTGCTATGTATGCCAAAGAATTGGGAAACCTTCCAAAAGAGATGAAATTCCACTAGCACCACAACTGACCCTACAAGTTTTTTAGAAATGGGCCATTGACTTCGTAGGACCTATAAAACCGTCAGGAAAGCGCACAGGAGCAATATACATAATTACAACAACAAAGTACTTGACCAAATGGGTCAAAGCAAGAGTAGTCAAGGACTGTAGTGCAACTACAGTTGCACGCTTCATATTTGATGACATCATAACCAGGTTTGGATGCCCAAAGATCTTTATGAGTGATCAAGGCACACATTTCATAAATAAAACAATTGAAGCTTTGACTGAGGACTTTGCAGTCCATCATCAGAAGAGAACACCTTACCATCCACAAGCAAATGGGACAGTGGAAGCATTCAATAAGATCTTAGAGAAAACACTGACAAAGATTTGTAGTGTGAACTGGGATGACTGGGATTTAAGAGTACTAGTAGTACTACGGGCCTATAAAACCACTTGCAATAAGCTAACAATGCATACCACTTTTAAGTTAATGTATGGTCTTGAAGCCATTGTCCCAATTGAATACCTAGTACCAAGCTTAAGAATTGTTGCCTTTACAGATATGGATGACACTGGTGTTGTTCAAGAGAGGCTTTCATAGTTGGTCAAATTGGAGGAAGACCGATTTGTTGCAGGATTTCATCAGCAGGTACAAAAGGAAAGAGAGAAGGCCTACCATGACAAACACATCAAGAAGAAGGCATTTATACAAGGTCATCTAGTACTGGTATATGACAGTAAGTTCATCAAGCATACTAGGAAGTTCATAATAGATTGGCTCAGGCCATATGAGATCGCCTATGTTATAGAAGGAGGAGTCGCGCAGTTGAAGACATTGAAGGGAGAATGTAAGGAAGGATTAGTGAATGGGAGCCAATTGAAGTTGTACTATGACAACCAGCTGCCTCACAGCTCTAAGTAAAAGCATAAGGAAAAGGGTCTAGGTACCAGGTGAAGTTGAAACTGGGTACCAGACATAGAAAAGATAGTCTGCACAGGGAAAGAGATGAGGCATAAAGAAGAAAGCAAAATCTGCACTACACAACCTGAAGTCAAAGTAAAACAGAAAGGTCAGATTTGAAGTGTCTCGAGATGAGTCACGGGTGAGTGTTGGGAGCCTATTGGCCCTTGGTTATGGAAATAAGCGAAGAAAAAGGAAGAAAAGGCAAAATGTGAACTGCATAGAAGAGACAGTGACTGTTACTGGGTCGAAGTGAGCAAAGAGAGGAAAAGGTGGAGCGAAGTTTGAGAAAGAAAGTCGTTGGATGAGGAGATTGAGGATGACAAATCAGAAAGAAATAAGGATCGTGGACAACTCAATAAGAGGAAAACTCCACCATTAGATGCTTTGGAGCACCATGTGAGAAGGAAGGAAAGCCATGCTAGAGAAGCCCTGAAAATGTGGGTCAAGTTGACCTAGTGTCTTAGACACCTAGGGTTTTGGTATCTAGGGTTTTGACACCTAGGTTTTGGCCTAAGGATGCTAGTGAGTGATTGTAATGTATAAATAAGAACCTACATGAGGGAAAGAGGTTCAATCGAGTAGTTTTCATTGTTACTACTATTGTTGTTGTGTGATTGAGTGAGTAATATCGGGTGAGAGAGAAGTGTTGAGTAAGAGAGCCTTCTATATTGTAAGATATTTAGCTGGGTTCGAAGATCAACCCTGCAGCTAGGTGCATAGGGAGGGGAGAGATAGAGAAGAAGAAAGAAGATCCGCTAGCTATGAGCACAGATAAGAACTGTATGCTTCATCTTAATACATTATAAAACACAGTTTTGTGGGCGTAGCCCTAGAGAGAGGGTGAACCACGTATATTTTGTGTTATGTGTGATTGATGCTATGTTCTTTTCATTTGATACACTATTATTGCATTACTGTGGTAGATTTGATAATATGTGTGGAATAGATCTAAGATGATAAGTGATATATGCATGTTGTATTGTTCTAGTGTTGGGTCCACTTGATCATTCCCTTGGTTGTAGACATCTATGTCCTGCAGCCCCCCCATAGTTGCTTCATGTGAGGCTGCATTTGCTTCACAGGTGTAGCGAAAAGGGCCAGTAGTTAGGGATTGTTGGTGTGCTCTTGGAGCTGAACCTTGGGTATTCCCTTATGCCAACATAGGCCATGGAATCCTCTACCTCAACAAGATACGTGGAACCAAGTAGGTTTCTCAATTGTCTACAGCTAATAAAAAATCCAAAGGCTAGTTAATAAATTAACTAGGGTTGTTACCCTATACCAAAATGAGGGGTAATAGACCATAGAATTCTATATGTAGCACAAAAAAAGCATATTTTTATGCTTCAAATTTTTTTCAAAAGTGCACCATATTTTGGACTCATCATCATTGTGGCATGACAAGTAATCTTTCAAACAAATGTTGAAAGAAAAATAAGGTCAAAAGGTAAACAATTCACTAGATGAGCTCTTGGAAATGGAATTTACAATCTAAGACTTTTCATAAGTCTTATTTCTGATTTCAAACATAGGTAAAGACATGGGAATTTTGATTATTGAACTTTTTTATTAAGAGTTTTGGCTCATTTTGAGATAAACCACATCATTAGAATTTTGAGAAAATGAGTAGATTGGAGGCAGAATTTTGCCTCATTGAAAAATAGACTCACCATAAAGGTTGAGTTTGTCCACGTATTAAGGCAATCCTAAAATAAAATCTATAAAATAAAATATAGGAAGTTATAGACCAACATTATAAAAATAATTTTTTGTATTAAATATCATCAACCGTGCACATGGTCGTCCACCTTAGAGATCATCCACCATGCTCCATCCATCTCATCCATATTTGTCCCTACACACTTCTTCACATTCAATGACAACATGACAAATGGACTAGGTGCTGAGGTGGTAGCCTAGGCTAACTTAAATGTGGCATTCCTCACATCCAATGATGATGTGACACATGGACCAAGTGATGAGGTGGAAACCATGTCTAAATAACAAGTGGCAATCTTCACATCCAATGAAAACATGACATGTGTACCAAGTGGTAACCAGAGCTAACTAATTCACCCATGTTTGCCCATTAATCCTTCTTCAGATCTAATGCCAACTTGACATAGGGAATAGATGATGAGGTGGCAACAAGGATAGTTGAAATTTGGCATTCTTCACATCCAATGGTGGCATGAAACATTGACCGAGTGACGAGGTGGTAAATTAAGGTAACTGACAAGTAGCATTATTCACATCCAACGACAACATGATGCATCCAATACAATCATCAATTCTATCATTCTTGCTATGGATTCTTCCTCACTTGATGGATCCAAAAATTCATCTAGAGCCTTGAAATTATTCTTCTTTATCCAGTTTTCTTAAAATTTATATGTATTCATTAACATATTATTTTTGTCTTGTCAAATATGAGTACATATTGTTTTCTTTCCTTCTAGGTTTTATTTGAGGGGATTTTCACAAAAGTGCATCCTTCCCTTTTCTTGCTCCCAATATAGGTAAAACAAAACCTTCTTAATATTTGCCTTATCCTCCATGTCAACCACCTCGACCTATTCTTCTTTCACCATAGCCAACTCTTCTTATATAGTCACCAACCCCTCTTCACCCTGTGCAACCCAATTCTTGTCTATTGTTTGTATGTGATATATTGTCTAATATCTTGGCTTGTTTCTTTCATTGTCCTAAAATTAAAATGTATTGTGGGTATTATCTTGACAAATGCAACACATTGTTTTCTTCGTATTCCTTATATTGTGGGGACCATCTCAAGAGATACCATCAATGGTCATAGGGATAGAGACCATCTTATTTAGAGAACACTAAAAACTACACAATTTGTACAACTCAAGAAAATTTAATATGGCAGAAAATACAAAATTCTATGACTTTACCATAACTTAAACATTTTTTTGTTACATGTTCTATACATATGAATTATTCACATGAGGTCAATATTATAGTCCTTGCTTTGCAAGGACTAAAAATAGGAGAGGATGTATTTGAATCATGTTTTCTTAAAAAGAGGAGAGGATGGATTTTTTATTCATGTTTTCTTTTGGTCCAAACGAGGGGGGCATGAATAGGACCCTAGTTCATGTAAATGAATGTTGTATCTTACTTTGAAATCCTTATGTGAAATCCTTCTTATGAAACAAGGATTTGTATCATTTTTTCTTTATTACATTGTTATTTTCAGTGTTTTACGCACAACATATATTCACAACATGTGGGTTCATAATTAAACCCCCCCCTTTATGAATGAATTATGTGATAAGTTCTTGGTTAACAAGGTGAATACCCCGTGATCCTTATGAGTATTCAAGATGTGTATGGTGGTCTCTATAATCATAAAAGTTTACTATGTTAGAAATGATGACATTTGATTCAATGTTGTATAGGTGTACTAAGTGAACTATGACATTTGCATGGTATTTTTAAAATTTGGGTCATTTTGCAGTACTGCACACATAGTAATCTATCAAGAAATCATTTCTTTGCTTAAAACCTCTTTCTCCTTCCCATAGCTAGTTTTCATTGAAGTTGAATTTCTTGCATTTCATTTTCCTCTTGCATGGTTTAAAGAGTCAAGTCAAAATGCCATCAGTTTCACAACCACTCCTTTGAGTAACAACAACCTAAAATCAAGCGCTAATTAAATTTATCTAGCAACTTTTCTAGGGATCTTCAAACCCATCTTAGCTTAAGTGTAGAAATTTGGAATAGAATTGTGAGAATAACTTTCCAAAGCTACTAAAAAAACATAAATCCTTGATTTAGGGAGTGAAATTGAGTTGCTATATCACTAACTTTGGGAAGCCCTTCTAACACAAGGGTCAATCATGAGGTAGCATTGGGGCCCTCAGAGTAATCAACCCTGCTTTGTTGGTATTGGTGTCGACTGTCGACTGTCCTCCCTCTGCTTTGGTATAGTAGGTGGTACCATAGAGGAAATAATATTTTAGACTTCCTACACAACGTGAGAGCACAGGGAAGGTGGTGTTGTACATGGGATCGACATTTGCTAGACTCACTCAGACTCCTTGGAGGGTTCCCCACTGCTTTGTGAGGTAACTTTCACGAGGGCGTTAGTTCGTTAAAAAGGTTGTCAACATAACTATCCCACCTGCCGAAACTCAGCCCCAAAGTTCATCGATTCTAGAATGTTGGATTCCATCGCCAACTAGCACTTTTTTGTGATAAGGTTTGTTTGCATCCTTGACTCCTAGATCAATTAGCGTGTGTTGTTTTTTCTCCTTGGTTGGCCTTAAGATTGATTTTGTGTCTAATGGCATTAGTTTCGGTTTAATTCCTCATTTGATCAATACAAAATATGGCTATAATTAAAATAAAAGGTAATAAAGAGGTAACAAATAGCTCATACCTAACTTACGTCTTATAATTCTCCAACATTGTTCTTTACACTTAGTGCAACAAACACCAAATGGAATGGTTTACACAAGGTCAATGGATAATGTTATTGGAAAATTCAAAATATTATCATAAACCCACATCTCACATATTTGTACATGCACCATAGGTTCACAATATTTCATGAAGAGGTTCAGGAGTGATCCAAATGTTGCATTGCTTCTCACTGAGAAAAGCACTAGTTATCGAAATCGATGAAAAAAACAACTTTCGAGTGGTTGGAACCGGGAGTGAGGGGTGCTATAGCTAAAATCCTATGCTAGGAATCCAAAAGAGACAATGGTTCCTCAATCCGAGTCTTGGTTTTCATTTTATGCTCAGTTGCAATTCGCATCCCGAACCATTTCAGAGACTCTTGGCTAATTCTCGCTCAGGGCATAAAAGACTAATGAAGCAACATTTTTGAGTTCATGAGATGATGCAAGTTTGTTAAGGCATGGAATAGGTGACCAATTTATCCATCCTCTCCCAAGGCATGGTTTCGTAAATTGGCCCCTAAATCCAAATGTTGCATTGCTTCTTACTGAGAAAATCACTAGTTATCGAAATCGATGAAAAAAACTACTTCTGAGGGGTTGGAACCAAGAGTGAAGGGTGATCTAGCTGAAATACTATTCTAGGAATCCATCGAAGTCAACGGTTCCTCAATCTAAGTCTCGGTTTTTTTTTTTATGCCCAGTTGTAAGTTGCATCCCAAACCATTTCACGGACTATTGGCCAATTCCTCCTCTGGCCATAAAAGCCTAACAGAGAAACATTTTTGGACCCCTAAATCGAAATGTTTCATTGCTTCTTACTGAGAAAAGAACTAGTTATCGAAATTGATGAAAAAAACAACTTCCGAGGGACTGGACCCGAGAGTGAAGGGCTCTATAGCTAAAATCCTATGCCAGGAATCCAACAGAGATGACGGTTACTCAATCTGAGTCTCCATTTTTGTTTTATTCCCAGTTTCAAGTCCCATCCCAAACCATTTCGGGGACTCTTCGCCAATTCCTGCTCAGGGCATAAAAGACTAATGGAGAAACATTTTTGAGTTCAGTTAGATGTTGTAATATTTTTTAGGAATGGACTCAGTGACTATATTTTCCATCCGCTCCTAAAGAACGGTTTCATAAATTGGACCACTTAATACAAATGTTGGTTTGCTTCAAACTGAGAAAAACACTAGTTCTCGAAATCAATGAGTAAAGCAACTTCTGAGTCATGGCACCTGGGAGAGAGGTGGTGATCTAGCTGAAATCATATCCCATGAACCCATCGGAGTTGAGGGTTCGTTAATACAAGTCTCAATTTTCCTTTTATGCCCAGTTGCAATTCACATCCCAAACCATTTCGGGAACTCTTGGGAATTCCTCCTCCGGGCATAAAAGCCTAACATAGTAGCATTTTTGAGCTCCATGAGATTCTGCATGATTTTTTAGGCATGGAATATGTGACCACATTTTCCATCCACTCTTGAGGCATGGTTTTGTAAATTGGACCTCTAAATCCAAATGTTGCATTGCTTCTTACTGAGCAAAGCACTAGTTATCAAAATTGATGAAAAAAACAACTTCTGAGGGGTTGGAAAGGGGAGCGAGGGCTGATCTAGATAAAATCCTATGCCAGGAATCCAATAGAGATGATGATTCCTCAATCCAAGTCTCGTTTTATATTTTATGACCAGTTGCAAGTCGCATCCCCAACCATTTTGGGGACTCTTGTCCAATTCCTGCTCACGGCATAAAAGACTAATAGAGCAACATTTTTGAGTTCCGTGAGATGCTGCAAGATTTTTTAGGCATGGAATAGGTGACCAAATTATCCATCCTCTCCCGAGAAATGGTTTCTTAAATTGGCCCCTCAATCCAAATGTTACATTGCTTCTTACTGAGCAAATAACTAGTTATCAAAATCGATGAAAAAAACTACTTCAGAGGGGTTGGAACCGGGCGTGAGGGGTTATCTAGCTCAAATCATATGCAAGGATTCGATCGGAGTCAACGGTTACTCAATTTGATTCTTGGTTTTTATTTTATGCCCAGTTGAAAGTCGCATCCCAAACCATTTTGGGGATTCTTGGCAATTCATCCCCAGGGCATAAAATCCTAACCGAGCAACATTTTTGAGCTCTATGAGATTTTGCAAGCTTGTTGAGGCATTGAATAGATGACCACATTTTCCATCCTCTCCCAAGGTATGGTTTCATAAATTGGACCCCTAAATCCAAATGTTGCATTGCTTCTTACTCAACAAAGTAGTAGTTATTGAAATCGTTAAAAAAACAACTTTCGAGGGGTTGGAACAGGGACTGAGGGGTGATATAGATAAAATACTATGTGAGGAATACAACAGATATTATGATTCCTCAATCCAAGTCTCGGTTTTCATTTTATTCTCAGTTTCAAGTCGCATCCCAAATCATTTTGGGGACTCTTGGCCAATTCTTGCTTAGGGCATAAAAGACTAGTGGAGCAACATTTTTGAGTTCCATGAGATGCTGCAATATTTTTTAGGCGTGGACTAGGTGACTATATTTTCCATCCACTCCCGAGGTACAGTTTCATAAATTGGACCCCTTAATCCAAATGTTGGTTTGCTTCAAACTGAGCAAAACATTAGTTCTCGACATCAATTATTAAAGGAACTTTCGAGGCATGGAACCAGGGAGAGAGGGGTGCTCTAGCTAAAATACTATCCCAGGAATCCATCGGAGTCGATGGTTTCTCAATACAAGTCTCGGTTTTTGTTTTATGCCCAGTTGCAAGT
>JASDQU010818741.1:10939-24272 GCA_032191745.1 Picea mariana | reverse complement strand
CTCACTTTACCAAAAAGTGACATTTTGCACTTTAACCAAAGTCAAGTACAAAATAGAACATAAAGTACATAGGACAAAGGCAAATGTCTCTCCCACATGTGCTAAGAAGGGATAACACATGGGGAACACCTCCCAAGGTACACAAATCAACAATGATCTCCTAGTTATCCCTAGAAATCGGGGATAACATCTGGCTCCAACTCGGGGACATGTGCTCACCGTAGAGCGCATGAGAACCTCAGCATCTCTGGCATAAACCTGCAGACCTGCTCACACTTGAAAAAATACATCAGCAACAAAGGTGGGGTGGTATTGCCACACCGCAAACATAACATATATGTATATAGAGTAATCATAAATGCGAATAGAAAGTGAAATACTTACCTGTACTTACCTGTTGGTTGCATGTTGGTGTAGTCAAACAACCAGTGAAGCCAACCCAACAACATTCCTCGATACCTGCCTTTGTGCTTCATCATAAACCAAAACAGTGATAAATCAAGCACAAAAACGTCACAAGTTAGAATATACATCATATCATCGGGAAAGTCTGAATCTAACTCATGGAGGCGGGCAGGAGGGATAAAATCCTGCCAACTCCATCTCTGAGAAAAGTACTCAACCCAATCCAAGAAAGGGTCATGAAAAATACAAGGTTCAGAAAACTGACTCAAAGGGCCTGTAAACTAGTTACCTAGGACATCCTCACGCTCTGAAGTCAAGGAAGGGATCGATAAAGATTTAGCAGATCACTGGCAAACTATCAAGGGAAAGTTGAAAAACTGATTGGAACTTGCAGTACCCAACCAACCCTTGGAGTCTAGGGTTTGCTTAGGAGGAAACTCAACATAAAAAAGGCACTTTCCAACTACACCTCTAATGGAAAAGCACGGTAAAGTAATGACAGGTGGCTGGAGTGAAAAGTCATGAGAATCCTTCTTTAGGCAAACAATGTTTTCACTCCTATCAAAATCCAAGCATAGTGGCAATTGATAGTTATCTTCASAAGGTAAATCTAAGTGCTCGGAGGAGTACTCATCAAAGACCTCAAGGTAAGACCATAAATCATCAGTGAAATGTTGTACTCGGTCAACCTTGGGTGTTTGTGGAGTCAGTAAAAATCTCATCTCCCTGTTGCCACTGTTCAAGAGCTTGCTATGACAATTGCGAAGGCAACACTTGGGGATGACCTTTTATGTCATAGATGGGATCTGTATCATAACTAAACGCATCCCACCTACGTCTTCCAACATGTATGAACTCGTCAAAATCAGCTATGTCAGTATCAGTATCATAACATGGAGGAGTCAAAACATCCAATACTTCTCCACTCTCTATGTCATAAGGCAAAGAACCACCAAAAACTTGGAAGGGGGAACAATTTACCTTGCTTAATCCTTCCTGTGCAAGAGCTTCAAGTATTTGGATAGCATCATCAGGTGGAAGATTTCCCTCTACATCTTCAGTCTTGAGACATAGGGGATCTAGCTCGTCCAAGGGTTCCACTCCTTCATTCTCTGAGTCATAGAACAAGGTATCATCAAAAGAATCAAAATGACTTACCTCATTCTCTTCATCTTGTGTAGGAGTGATAGGATCTTGGAGAGCTTCATCAGACTGAGGAGCGATTACTGGTGATTCATCCTCATAATTCTTGTTTCTAGTTACATCTTTGTTGCATTCTATTGGATTATGGGAAAGATCTTGCTCCTCTTCAAGGGGTTGATAATGGTCTTTACAAACCTCGTCTCTTATATCAGAGGATTCTTGGTATTGATCATGATAAGCCCTCCTGAGATCTTCTACAATTTCAGTGGTGAATCCTTTGTGGTGTAAGGTTATCATGAGGTTTTGAAGGACATCTTCATACGTTTGGCAATCTGGCTTAGTAAGGTCGATAAACTTACTGATGAGGTGTATGAAAGATGATATACCCATGTCCTTGCAACAACTCTTAAAACGTTTTTGTAAGTAGGATGGCAGGGTGAGCAAAAACAATTTTATAAGAGCATCCTCTCCTTCCAACTTTATCTCGCTCAAATACTCCAAAAAAATTACTATATGAGGAGCTGGGAGGCCCAAAAACATTGGAGAGTTGTCTAGCCATTTTGTATCAAAGTAATTTGGGTATCCTTGAAAACTTCTGAAATCAATACTTGGATACATTTCTTCCCAATGAGCCATGATCACATAACTTGAAAATATCACAGAAGGTAATGTCGCACCCTAAGAAAAATCAATGGAGTCGCCATATAGTTTTCCTGAAACTATCAAAGAATAGGGGGAATAAGGTCTAGTGGAGTCACCTGGTAAGCTTGTAAGAGAAAGGTCTTTGAGGCAAGGCTCTCCAAAGGATTTGTCGTTGAGGAAGATTGACTCAGTGTTCCCCGGCAACGGCGCCAAAATGTTATCGCGCAGTTTGTATTTCAGGTTATAAGGCTTAAGGATAACGGTCAAACTGGCATAACAGGAGCCTCCCCACCCAATGTCACCTCGATGGGGAGCTCTTTCTGTTTAGGGAGGTTAGCCTAGGGGAGACGTCCCCGGTAACTTGGGGTTTGAAGAGGCCAAAAGTAAAAAAGTCAAAAGTTAAGGTTATCCCTCCTCGCAGGTTACCACCACTATTAGATAATCCGGCTAATCAGCCAATAAAGAAGTGAATTTCCTGTTGAGAACACCTACCCGGAACAAGACAATAACAACACTATATGTATATTTGCAGGTTATAAATTCAAAGGGTTAGTACTTCTTAATTATCTGATTTCATTCAATAAGCAAAGTAACAAATAAGATGAGTTCAACATTTCACTAATCAACCACTGAGAAATCACCAATTCATCAATATCTATCACGGGATGACCAAGCCAACAGTATTATCAATCAAAAATAGCTCAATAAAGGCTTGACGTCATCATTAATTGCGGGGTTAGAGGGCTTGCTGCGTCAGGTATGACGTCAGCCCTAGTTAGTGGCGTTAGGGTTAGTTAGGGTTTCAAAAATTAAAGTTTTAAAAGATGAATTAGCACACTTCAAGCTCAACGTTGGAAAGAATACCAGTGCCTTAGGGTAAATGGAGTCAAAGTAAGGGCAAAAGATCTCAGGAGGATTTAAAATTTAAAGACTAGAAGGTTAGGTTCTATGGTGCTGCAATGGCAGGCCCTAGAATCAAAACCCTAAGGGAAGGAGCCTCATTCCGGTGTTTCTTAAGCAAGGCCTCATGCTCCTTCCTCTTTCTCTAAATACTCTTGGCAAAACGGCTAGCTTCAAAGTACAGATCTAAGGGAGAAAAGTGTTGCAGGAGCAAGGCTTCTCAAACCCTAGAAGGTTAAAACCCTAGGTGTAGAATTAACTAGGCCTAGGACGTCTCCCCTCTTCAACCTATACTTTAATGCTAACTCAGAAAAAGGGAGATAAGTGTAGCAACGGCTAGGCTATATCTTCCTTTATCAATGGCTAAAACAATTTCTAAGGCATGGGGACATATAGCAATGACCTACTAGTGTGCTTGCTACCTAGGGTTTCAAGATTCAGCAATATAATAGCAATAATATAGCAAATGTAAGAAATTAAGCCTACAACCATTCATTTAAGAAGTTTTGCATGAAAAATTCATTTACATATCATGAAGAATGCATAATCAAACCCTAGTTGTAAACCTTCCACGAGAGAAACACCATAAATGCCAAGAGAGATCCTCCATGAAGAGTTGCGCCTCACTTCCAACACCAAAAATACCAAGAAAAAGACTAAAAGATAATCTCTCACAAGAGAGTGAGTTGTGTTATGTTCAAAATGAGGAAAAACGTCCTCAATTTATACCAATCCATGACCTTTCAATTAAAAAATAGGTCATTAAAACAGCTGACAAGGCTGACTACAAAATTTACACTGTTTTTACATTAACTACTAGAAAAATGACATAATATGAGCAAAAACTGGGACGTCAAGCCCTTATGAGGGAGACGTTGGCCCTTTTTGGGCATATCCAGCATCCAGAAGCTAGACGTTGGCCCTTCTAGGGTTTCTCCAAGCTGCCACACGTGCCAAATAGCCTCATCACACTGCCACACGCTCAGGATAATGTCCTGCTCTTCTGGGTGACGTCTTGTCTATCAAGGGGCAAACGTTCCATCTGAAGTGGGTAATCCCCCCTAGGCCGGGCTCTGCCAAAGTGTCCTGGGTGGAACGTCCTTCTTTCTTCTCGTACAAAGGCTCATCATAACGTTGTCCTATCTCTGCCATCCCAGCAACCATCTAATGGGCTCTTCAGCCCCATGGAGGTCCGAGCTAATCATATCCCCATGTGTATCGGTCCACTGGTACCTGTCCGTCGGGTATGGTCCTGCACATCAAAAACTTCGCCCTCCATGGGCTCATCAATCCTTGGGATCATAACAATGTCAATCATATTTCATCATTAAATTTATCAAACACATGCATAAAATCCCTAGCATATCCTCTAATAGCTCAAAGACATTACACTGATCTACTGCACAAAGTTGAAGAAATAGACAAAACAACCTATTAGGCTGGTATCCATAAGAAGAGGAAAGTTTCCACAGAAGATTATTCAAGCCATGTTCATGAAGTGATATGGTCTAAAGATGTCCAGTCATAGTGAAGACCAGGGGTAGGTATTGACCGTGGGTGCCTTTGTAGGAGGTGAGTTGTACCCATCATGGATGCACTTTTTCCAAGCCCCTTTATTGCCTTTATTCTTTATTTATTGCTTTTTCTTTCTTTTTACTTCAAGGTCTGACCAAAGGACACTGCCTTGGCGTGCTGACCAGAGCTGACAGTGCTACCCACTGGTATTTTCGCAGAAATGATAAGGTTGGCTCGTGATGAGACCCCCTTTCCCTTGGCCATGCAACCAAAGGTCATTGCCCTGGCGTGGTAACCAGATAATGGCAATGTCACACCGCTAGATACCTATGAACATAATGGGTCAGCTCGTGATGAGACCTCCCATCCTCTTGGTTAGGTCTTGTTTTGTTATTTTCTTCGGGTCCCTTTTGTTTCTTATCGAGAGGCCTTTTATCGCCTTCTCGGGGATCCCTGGGCGAAGCATCTCTAGGTTTATTTCCTATGGCTTTTATCTTTTACCAGTTGCTTTTACCCCCTGGGCCTTTAGCCCCTTCTTCCCACAAGACAAAGTGTAACCCTTCAAAGCTCATCCTAATGCCCGTACCAGGGGAATGGGATGGATGTATGGGAGATAAGATGTAAAGTGATAGTATGGTGGGAGCGGATGATGGCTCTTCAAATCCCCCCTGGTGGATAACCAAAACCCGTGGATACAAGCTTGCTAGGGCACCCCGTTAATCCCCCCAACAAAGGTCAAGTGGGTTAGTGTAAGATCCAAGCAGTTGTCAGAAATGTAAGGAACCTGATGCATATATAAGAAAGTTATAACGATCAAACATGACACATACCATGATACCTGGACCAATTACCTCATGGAGCAAGAGTCTTCTCTGATGCAAGTCCAAGCCGATGGTGATGGAAGTTGTTGCTGCTGACAAGACAAATCTGGCGAAGAAGAAGAAGGATGGGCCCTCCAAGTTCATGCTCAGGTCAATCCTTCTCTCGGTACTCCATGTCTAGGACCTGTGGGCCTCGAGACATGATCTCCCAGTTATCCCTAGAAATTGAGGATAACAGTGCCCTAGTAAGTTGATCTCCCTTTAGGATGGGTTGCCACTTGGTGGGCCTGTGAAAGGTCATCGTCCGTTCCCTCCATACTTACCACTTTCCATCTTTATTCCTCTCATCTCCCCCTACCTTTGTTTGGGCATTGGGATTGGCCACGCTAGGAAGGGTTTTACCTTGCCTTGTCAAAAGAAGGGGTTAAAGGCCCAGAGGGTAAAAGTAGCTGGCAAGAGTTAAAAGCCAATGTTGAAACCTTTGAGATGCTTCTCCCAAGGATTCCCGAGAAAGCAACAAAAAGCTTCTAAGTAAGAAATGGAAACCCATAAAATACATAAACACTCAAGGTACTAGTTGGTGGGTAGGAGGTCTCATCAAAAGTCGACCTATTATGACCATGTGCATGTAGCGGTATGACACTACCACCTATCTGGTTACCAAACAGGGTAGTGGCTCTTTGTGGCATAGCTAAGAGAAAGGGGTCTCATCACGAACCATCCTTCTCATCTCCGTGAAATGTTTCTGGATTGTTATCCCCGTTTTCTAGGGATAACTAGGAGATCATGTCTCGAGGCCCACAGGTCCTAGACATGGAGTACCGAGAGCAGGATTGACCTGAGCATGGCCCTGGAGGGCCCATCTTTCTTCTTTTTCATCAGAGTTGTCCTTTCAGCAGCAGCAGCATCCATCGCCTTCGACTTGGACTTGTATTGGAGAAGACTCTTGCTCCATGAGGTAATTGGTCCAGGTATCATGGTATGTGTCATATTTGATCATTATAACCTTGAGATATATGCATCAAATTCCTTTCATTTTTGACGACTACTTGGATCTTACATTTACCCACTTGACCATGGTTGGGGGGATTGACAGGGTACCCTAGAAAGCTTGTACACATAGGTTTTGGTTACCCACCAGGGGGGATTTTGAAGGGCCATCGTTCGCTCCCATCATATCATCGCTCTTACATCTTATCTCCCACTCATCTATCCCATTCCCCTAGTCCGGACATTGGAATGACCTGTTTGTGGGGTCACACCTTATCTCATGGGAAGAAGGGGCTAAAGGCCCAGGAGGTAAAAGCAGCTGGTAAGAGATAAAAGCCATNCTTGAGATATATGCATCAAATTCCTTTCATTTTTGACGACTGCTTGGATCTTACATTTACCCACTTGACCATGGTTGGGGGGATTGACAGGGTACCCTAGCAAGCTTGTACACATAGGTTTTGGTTACCCACCAGGGGGGATTTTGAAGGGCCATCGTTCGCTCCCATCATATCATCGCTCTTACATCTTATCTCCCACTCATCTATCCCATTTCCCTAGTCCGGACATTGGAATGACCTGTTTGTGGGGTCACACCTTATCTCATGGGAAGAAGGGGCTAAAGGCCCAGGAGGTAAAAGCAGCTGGTAAGAGATAAAAGCCATAAAAAATAAAACCTAGAGATGTCTCGCCCAGGGATCCCCGAGAAGGTAATAAAAAGCCTCTCAACAAGAAACAAGAGGGACCCGAAGAAAAATGACAAAACAAGACCTAGCCAAGAGGATGGGGGGTCTCATCACGAGCCAGCCCATTATGTTCATGGGTACCTAGCAATATGACATTGCCATTTTCTGGTTACCACGCCAGGGAAGTGACCTTTGGTTGCATGGCCAAGGGAAAGGGGGTCTCATCACGAGCCAACCTTATCATCTCTATAAAAGTACTTGTGGGTAACACTGTCAACTCTGGTCACCACGCCAAAGCAGTGTCCTCTAGTTAGACCTTGAAATAAAAAGAAAGAATGAACGCAATAAAGGGCTTGGAAAGAATTGCATCCATGACAGGTACAGCTCACCTTCTACAAAGGCACCCACGAATAATATCACCCCTGTCTTTCACTCT
Organism: Picea mariana; assembly: GCA_032191745.1. Taxonomy (NCBI): domain Eukaryota; kingdom Viridiplantae; phylum Streptophyta; class Pinopsida; order Pinales; family Pinaceae; genus Picea; species Picea mariana. Next base: position 16,734 of record JASDQU010818741.1, on the reverse strand, counting down.
ACCTGTATGTCTGGACATCCTTTGACCACACCACCTCGTCTTACATGGCTTGGATGATATCCTCTGGAAACTTTCCTTTTCTTATGGATGCTGGCCCAATAGGGCATTTTGTCTTTTTCTTCGACTTTGTATAGTAGGTCATTGTAATGTCTTTGAGCTATTGGATGATATGCTAGGGGTTTTATGCGTGCATTTGATAAAATTAATGATGAAATATGATTGACATTGCTATGATCCCTATGACTAATGAGTCCATGGAGGGTGAAATTTTTTACGTGTAGGATCATGCCCGACGAACAGGTACCAGTTGGACCGGTACACATGGGCAGATGATTAGTTCGGACCTCCATGGGGCTGAAGAGCCCATCAGATGGTTGTTGGGACCCCATTAGGGGCAAAGATAGGACAGTGATTGGTCGAGCCTTTGCACAAGAGAAGAAGGAGGACGTTTTCATCCAGGATGCCTTGGCTGAGCCCAGCCCAAGGGGGTTGACCCACTACAGGTAGAACGTGCCCCTTTTGATGCCCCAGGATATCATCTAGGAGCCATGACATCACCTCCAGTGTATGGCATCTTGACAGAGCAGTTTGGCATGTGTGGCAGAGTTTGGAGGCCCAAGAAGGGCCAACGTTTGTCATCTTGTGTTACATTTTGCCCTAAAAAGGGCCAACGTCTCCCTTAGAGGGGCTTGACGTCCTGTTTATTGCTCATTTAGGGTTTCATTTAACAATTTAATGCAAAACAGTATGATTTTTTATTTGTAGCCTTGTCGGCTATTTTTAATGACCTAAAATTAATTAAAAGGTCATGATACACTATATATTGAGGATGTTTTCCCCTCATTTGAAGATAACACAGTCACTCACACTTGTGAGGTCTGATTTTGGCGCCCTTATTGGGTATTTTGTCTTTAAAAGTGAGGCGCACTTGTTGATGGGAGGCTTTTCTTGGCATATTATGGCATTTCTCTTGAGGAAGGTTTACAACTAGGGTTTGCACATGCTTTTCTTCATAATATGTAGGTGTTTTTTCTGCAAAACTTCTTGATTGAATGGTTGTAGGTTAGTAATTCTTGCATTTACTTATAAAATTGCTGATTTTAAAACCCTAGGTGACAAGCACACAAGTAGGTCCTTGTCTCATGTCCCCTTAGAGAGAAATTTTCAGCCATTGAAGGAGGAAGATAGAGCCTAGCCTTTGCTACACTCATCTAACTCCTTCCCTTAAGCTAGTTTTGATTTTGAAGGTTAAAAGGAGGGTGACGTCCTAGGCCTAAGTTCTCTACACCTAGGGTCGTCCATCTTTTAGGGTTTAAATGATAGAACCTTGTCTTTACAACACTCTCCCTCATTAAATCCTCTTGTTTTAACCCTCTTCTTATGCTAGCCATTTGCCAAGTTTGACCTAAAGAAGGAGGAAAGAGCACGAGGCCTTGTTTAAGCAACACCGGAGTGAGCCTTTTTCCCCTAGGGTTTTGATTCTAGGGCCCTGCCATTGCAGCACTCTAGAACCCTTCCCTCTCGTCTTTAGCCTATTACCCCTTCAATCTTGTGTCCTCTCCTTTATTGACTCCAATACCCTTAGGCATTGATCTTAGGCACACAACGTTGAGGTCATAGTGTCCAAAACAAACTCTTAAAACCTTAATTCTTGAAACCCTAACTAACAAACTAACCCTAGTTAAGGCTAACGTCACAGTTGGTTATCTCATCTTGACGTAGCAATTGTTGAAAATAAGCAATTAGATGATGGTTAAAGGCATTTATTGAGTAAATGATTGAATAGATACATTGTTAGCTTTATCATCTTGATAGTTATTGATGAATTGATGCTTTTTCCATAGCTAATTGATAAAACGTTGACCTCATTGATATCTATTGTTTTTACATTGCTTATTAATTGATATCAGATAGTCATATGAAGTACTAACCCACTGAATTATAGCCTGCATATATTCTTTATTGTTGTCTTGTTCCAGGCAGGTGTTCTCTTTGGGCATACACTTCTTTATTGGTTGATTAGTCGGACCTTCTGATCTTGGTGGTAACCTGTGAGGAGGAAACTTTAAACTTGACTTTATACCTTAGCCTCTTCAAAACCCCAGGTTGCCAGGGACGTCTCCCTTGGGTTAACCTCCCTAAACAGAAAGAACCTCCCCATTGAGGTGACATTGGGTGGGGAAGGTTCCTGTTACGCCAATTTGGCCTCTATCCTTTAGCCTTTGACCTAAACTACAAACTGTGCGATAACATTTTGGCGCCCTTGCTGGGGAACACTGAGTCAATCTTCCTCAACGACAAATCTTTTGGTAAGCCTTGCCTCAGATCCTTATCTTACAAGCTTACCTGGCGACTCCACTAGGGTGTTTTCCCTTTTCTTTGATGATTTCAAGCAAATCATCTGGCGACTCCACAAATAGTTGATGACGACTTGTACTGGGCGTCAGTATATACTTTCATCTACTACTGTGACCTCCACAAATCCTGTCACACCTGTAAGTTCTCCCAAATTGTCTCATAAAGAACTCTTTGGTCCTTTAAGCTTACCTAACACCCAAGGGGGGTTACATGATCTACCTAAGAAGGTCAGGTCTTGAATACCTAAGTTCTCAGGGGAAGATGGATCCTATGGCAACTCTCATTGGACCGATTTTTGTGATGCATTCCAGTTTCACCAATCCGGACAAGAACACCCCAATGTGCTTTTAAGGCTCTTTGTGAGCTCACTCACCGGAAGTGCCAGAAGATGGATTAACAAACTCCCGAAAGGAAGCATCAAAACCCCTAAAGATCTTGACCAAGCCTTCAAGAAAGATTGGTGTGAAAAAGAAAGCATTGATTCCCTTTACTCTCAATACATTAATGTTTGCAAAGCCTCTAGCGAGGGCATTACGGATTTCAATGATAGGTTCAACCTTCTACTCAAGAAGATCGGGCCTAGTTTCTCAGAAGAAGTTGTCCTCCAACATTACTTGAACGCGTTGGAAGGAGTTTTGCAGTTTACTCTCAAAGATCGGTCACCCTCAACTCTAGAAGAAGCACAAGACTTTGCTTGTCAGACTGAGAAGAACCTTGAGTTTGAAGACTACATCCATCAAGTCAATCTCTCGCACAATAATGACCCCAGGGAATCTAGTGACGAGGATGTCACCAAAGCTGAGCTTAAGTTTCCAGAAATTCTTGAAGTAAAACTCATGCCTCCCAAAAGGAAATGGAACGCAGCTTTCTCAAACACAAGCAATGTCCTAAATGTCTCAAGGCAACATGAACGATCCGAGGATTCGTACACGGCCACTCACAAAAAACCTAACTTTGAAGATTCCTTGTTCGTCTTGAACACACCGATGTTGGAAGATCAAGATATGAGTGAAGCCGATAGGTCTGAAGAAATCGATCCAAGCACTAGTATGCCATGTATCCTGCAAAGGGTTAAAAGGATTTGTCAAATGTTGAAAATTTCTTTTCTAGAAAAATGAGACTCGGATGACCAATTACCTTTTAAGGGGATTCCCACACTATTATATACTGGTCATTCCGAGAGGGATGAACAAACACCCTTTTCAGTGGATCCATACTTGTTTCAAGATTGTCCCACTTTTCCCTTGACAGGAGAAGACACAGATTGGGGTGATTATCATGATGATTCCTCTGATGCCTCGAAGGATTCAGATGAAGATGGCTACCCAGTACAGAGAGTAAGTAATTTCGTTGAGTGGAACGAAGATGTTTTCAAAGACATAGAAGTTCCAAGTGCCATCATTGTGGATGAAAACCCTTGGTGTTTTCAATGCAGTGAAGCACATTGGGAACATGAGTATCCTTACAGTAGTGGTGGCCATCAACAAGTAAACAATATAGACTACTTCGTAGAAGGCCCTCTAATAAATATCACCGTTGAAGAGCATCAAGAGGCCATGAAAGAAGCAGTCAGGTCAGCCAGGATGGCGGTAATAAACAAACTAGCCCAGGAATCAAAAGAAAAGCTAAAGAAACAAGAGTTCCAGGTGTATAGAAAAAAGAAGTTGAACTAACCTTCCACTGACCAAACAAAAAACCCACCTGTGGATGTGATCTTTTCTAAAACATCCAATACTCTTAAGGGTTAACCTAAATTTTGACCTTGAAGGGGCATTATCCAAGATGTTTGTAACCATCCCTTTGAGAGAAATCATCAAGGTACCATCTATCAAAGAGCGATTTGACAACTTTTTCCAGGAATCAGATGGACCATTGAAAGATGGAACTATTGGTGGTATCCAAAATGTACCTGTAACTACAACTTGTGTGCAAAAGCCCAGTGATTCGATCAAAGGTGATAAAGCACGTGACAAAACCGGGCCGACTCATAAATATTCTCTAGAAGATACGCCTTTTGCAAAGGAGGAAAATTCGAACCAAATTAGATGGCCCAAGAGAGAAGAATACCAACAACTCATGGATGAGCTCAAAGCCCAAGAATCAGAGACTGCGAAAATACTAACGAAGGTGGAAGATGATGTACGGATCCATCCTTCGCAGCAGGAAATCTTTATAGCAGAATCCCACCCACCTCCTTCTGCACAATACACCAAGGTTATTCAAGGAACGACCAATTTCAAAGTCAAAGAGCACAAGGAGGGAGACATGGTCTGGATGTGGGATGCCAATAAAGGGAAGCCTACTAATATCAAAGGAGACAATCATTTTTGGCTTGGCCCTTTTAAGGTCGAAAGGAAGTCAGTTAATGACTCTTATTACCTGTCCACACTGGAGGGATAGAGGCGCACAGTGCCTGTCAGCGGGCACCTCCTCAAACCCCACCAACGTGGTGGGACATGATTCCACAGGTAAGTATAGGTAGGTAGGCATTTTTCCGTGTATTATACCATTTGCATTTCATGATAGTTTGCTTCCTCACTTGCATATTGCTTGTTTTATTTCAGTTATATACATATATTATATTTGTGGGGTGGCAATACCACCCCACCCTTGTTACTGATACCATTTTCGAGTGTGAACAGGTCTGCAGGTTATGCCAGAGATGTTGAGGTTCTCATGCGCTCTACGGTGAGCACATGTCCCCGAGTTGGAGCCAGATGTTATCCCTGTTTTCTAGGGATAACTAGGAGATCATGTCTCGAGGCCCACAGGTCCTAGACATGGAGTACCGAGAGCAGGATTGACCTGAGCATGGCCCTAGAGGGCCCATCTTTCTTCTTTTTCATCAGAGTTGTCCTTTCAGCAACAGCAGCATACATCAGCTTCGGCTTGGACTTGTATCGGAGAAGACTCTTGCTCCATAAGGTAATTGATCTAGGTATCATGGTATGTGTCATATTTGATCATTATAACCTTGAGATATATGCATCAAATTCCTTTCATTTCTGACGACTGCTTGGATCTTACATTAACCCACTTGACCATGGTTGGGGGGATCGACAGGGTACCCTAGCAAGCTTGTACCCATAGGTTTTGGTTAGCCACCAGTGGGGATTTTGAAGGGCCATCGTTCGCTCCCATCATATCATCGCTCTTACATCTTATCTCCCACTCATCTATCCCATTCCCCTAGTCCGGACATTGCGATGACCTGTTTGTGGGGTCACACCTTATCTCATGGGAAGAAGGGGCTAAAGGCCCAGGAGGTAAAAGCAGCTAGTAAGAGATAAAAGCCATAAAAAATAAAACCTAGAGATGTCTCGCCCAGGGATCCCCAAGAAGGTAATAAAAAGCCTCTCAACAAGAAACAAGAGCGACCCAAAGAAAAATGACAAAACAAGACCTAGCCAAGAGAATGGGGGGTCTCATCACGAGCC
>JASDQU010818740.1:47427-57529 GCA_032191745.1 Picea mariana | reverse complement strand
AATTTGGAATATGTGTTTGACATGGATAGTTCTTCTTTGATTGTGACTCTCCTTTCTGACCTCTGTCGTGCCCTTTTTGCCAATAGATTGGCCTCCACACTTATAGCACTTCTCTGCATGTCAGCCAAGGTAGTAGAATTTATTTCTCTTAATTGGTATGACATATCGGCATCAAAACCATCAGGGAATTTTATCAACGCCAGGCCATGTGGAGGTTTGATTTCTGATGGAATTTCATTGTATAGGTTATTAAAATGGGTGTAGTAATCCTGTACCGTCTCACCTTGATTTATTTTTATACTCTCGTATTCTGACAATATCTAGAGAGGGTTTCTCTTTACCTCCCATCTGTCAAGAAAACTCCTTTGAAAAATGACAAGGTCAGGGATTGAGGTGGCAGGTAAAGATTTGTACCATTTCTTAATGTCACCTGTCAAACTCTGGGAAAATAGTTGCATTTGAACGTCAGCCTCGTCAACTTCTTGTAGGTCAAAATAGTCATTCATTTTGTCAACATGTTGTTGGGCGTTTAAATTTCCTATTGCATCGAACTGTGGAAGTCTAGTTTGATAGTCTTGGGGCATTGCATGTTGCAGTGCAGCCAACACCAGAGGAGCATATCGAGCTGCCATCCATGGATGGAGGAGGTGGGACGACAACCTGGATGGTCGACGAGGTAGCAATGGAAGACAAAGATGAAGCGGGACTGGATAGTGTTGAGGGAGTGATTTGAGGTTTAGTCATGGGAGACTGAACTTCAGGGGTTCAGGGTTGCAACATAGTTGGGTCAAAGAAGATTTCAGCCACAAAACTGTCGGACCGTGTTCTAACCAGGCTTTGCTTTGGAAAAGTTTCGAGGTCAGAGTTTTGAGAGGAAACGGGTTTCTCGGAAAAAGAAGGAGACTTATGAAGGGGAATATGACTCATTGAACCGACAACTAAGGTCTTTCGCCTGAGCAACTGTTCGGGGTTATCTATCACTATCGTGGGTTCTGGGTTTGGATGAGATCGAGTATGAAATTTCTTGGGAGCCAGAACTCTTTTTGGTTTTCTAGATATATACTTTTTAATTTTACGAGTCTGAAAATAATATGTATAGAGTTAATCAACCTCTAAACATTATTTTCTTTTCAAATTCGAACGTTCTTTTTAGGGGAAAGAAAACGTGAAAATATCAATTTTTAGTTCTTCCCCAGTGGAGTCGCCATTATGTTATCACTTGGTAAATTTCCTAGAGATTGAAAGAGAACAAATCCACAAAGGTAACTTTATCCAACCACTTTTAAAGATGGGATCTAGCCCTTCCAGCTTCAGAGAGGGATCCCTCTATATGATTTAGCTATGTTTCAATTTTAGATATTAGGCTAGGTAAATAAATCTGTAGGTTATGTTGTCAGAGTGTTTTTAAATTGGTTGAGACAGTCTACACTTCCATTGGGCTATGGGGTCTGTATTTAATTAAATATGAAATACCACCAAAAACGAGAACAAAAGACTTCTATAGGGCGAGACAATATACTCACTAGATCTTTTAGTAGCTTAAATGATGAACAGAAGAAAAGATGAGAAAGATAAATTCAACTAAGAAGCAGTTAAGAATTTCTTAATTGAAAACATCAGAAGATAAACATTAAAATCTTTAAAGTCGGAAACAGGGTATCTAAGATAAATCCTGCAACATACGTTACTCGTAAAGATTAGTTTCAGAAAACAAAATGATCACAAAGCAAGAATAACATTCAACTTAGAGAATAACATCACCAGTGAATACACGCAAGAATCCTGTAAAGGTTCCTCCTTTTCATTAATGGTAGATCTCTTCCAAAAATTGTTACAGTTTGATAGCTTTAGGGTGTAAAGATATACAACCCCCAATACTTCGAAAGGTAAAGTATTTATAATTCAAATTACAATCGTTCATGTCATAACTGATCAGGACATGCCAATTCTATTTTTAGCCTCACTAATTTAACTAATCAAACTGCTTGATGACTTGGTGCATTTGCATGCGGAATTTCTGGGTAGACCATTGATGAAGCCTTTTGCACGACCTCATCTGACTAGACAGGTGACTGGACCTTGGACAACTCATCTGCTAATCGAGAAGATCGCAGATTTCCTCCCATCTGAGATGACTAGGCACAATGACTTTGAGCAATCTCTGATACACTTCATCCATTTCCGTATACTTGGCGAATGTGGGCTTAGTGAGGAATATGTATCGGATCTTGTGTTGGATGTTGATGTCCAACTAAAGGGTGTCCAGGAATGATTTCCCAGTGATGCTCCCTTGTATGCCAACAAATTTTGAACTATCCTTAAACACTTCAGACAGTCTCTTTTTGTAATCTGGGAGTGTCATCAATTTATCATTAATAACCTTGAGACCAGGGAGACCTTTCTTCTGGAGAGCCTCGATCTTGTTGAAGAATTTTTGTACTCCTAGGTCCATGGTCTGAACCTTTTCTTCTAGTTGAAACATTAATCCCCTCTTGGTCAAAACTCTTTTGACCTCAAGGATAGTCTCTGTTCTGTCCTCCATCTTCAACTCTTCTAGCTCTTCTCTGGTTTTAGAATTTAGTAATTTGATAATCTCATTTGCCTGAGTTGGTGTATCTCCTAATTCTACTTCGATCTTTTCAATTGCCTATTTGCTCCTCTGAACCAACTCATTTCGTTCAAACATAATTTGGATCATAGGCCATATCTCATTTATGGACATTGTGATGTATGTCCATACATTCTCTTTGACCTTAGCCAGAGTTTTCCGTGCCACTGTTTTCTTTTGGAGCTACTGTAGCTCCTGCTTGAGCTTCTCTGTTATCTACTTTTCTTTGGACAGGCTGGTCTGGAAAGAATTCTTGAGTTCCTGGAGGCCCTCAGCTTCCTTCTTAAGCCTATTGATTTCTGTCTCTTGCAGGTTCATCTTTTCCATGGATTTTGCGAGATCGGTCGTCCCTTCTTGAGATGTCACTGGAGTTGCAGAGGGGACTGTTGTCACTGGTGTTGTGCTTGTCCCTGAGATTGGGATGGTAGTCAATGGAATGGCTTCCATAGACTTCAACGGCTCTTTATCCTTTAACAGTTTTTCCATCTCGGTTTCCATTTCTTTGAGCTGTGTGTTCTGCTTCATGAGCAGCTTAAGAATTTCATCCTTCTCGCCCTCTTTCTCTGCTATTTCCCTCGCCTGTGAGTCTTCTGTGGGCAGGAGTTTCAACTGTTTCCTTAGAGCGGAGATGTCTGCATTCTTCTTCTTTATCATCTCCTCTGTAGCTTTAACGTTGGAGGGGTCATAACCGATCTTGAGGACCAACTCTTCTAAAGTTTTAATTCTGTTGTCTATTGCGAAGGATGATATTTTCTCCAGCTTGAGTTGTGTCTGAGCATTGTTCAATGATACCTGAAATTTTGCTGCAAAAGCTGAAGCATGTGCAAATGTATGAAATACCATCTCCCCTGTTTGTTTATGCAAATCCATCTGATCTGCTAGGTGAACGTCCTTCGTCTGGAATTCAAAGGTGGCCCTCTTGTAGTCTGTGATTACCTTGGGGTCTGGTACCTGTGCCTGGAGGAAGGCCATGTGCATCCTGCCCTTTTCTGTGTCAAATGCAGATAACAGCCTGTGCTGCGCAGTTGACGTTTGCTTTCGAAACTGAGCATATGTACTACTGGTGAGATTCTGATTCTTTTTCTTAATCATCTTGTACTTCTCGAAGATGCTCAATTTGGGCCCAGTCTTGCTAGGTTGAGTATCCAGGGGGGAGCCTGAGGATTTCTTCAGTACTATTGGGGTGATTTCCTTATGAATGATCATCTCGAAAGGTGGAATAATAGGTTTAACCACTGTGGTAGGTGGGACTTCTATTTCTCCGGTTGGACCGGGAACTGTGGTTGTCTTGGGCCTCTTAGTGTGCAATTGGAATTCTTCGGATGACACCTCCGTGACAGACGGAGATGATTCTTGTCGGGGCCTTTTTTCCTTAGGGACCTGTGGCATGGAAGTTGGAAGTACAGTGGTCAAGGGAACCTGCTGTTCCGCTTTGACCAAGGTGTCGGGCATCCACACCGTCTGATTGGCAAATTTTTTAATCTCGGGCTTGGACTCGTAAACATATGGGATGTTTTTATTTTTCACCCAAATTTCTGAAATGATACCGCATGGATCATAGTGCCATGGGAAACTCGTAAGGAATTTCATTTCCTTCAACATTCTGTCAGCTTCTTCTCCGACACCTCGACTGTTGCAAATGAAGGAGCCAATCTGCCCCTTGATTCGAAGATGTTTTTTTTTTTCAAAGATACGAAATGAATATCATCTAAATTCATGATCTTCCATATGTATTCTAAAGAAAAGATTCTTACCGACACATATTTGGACAGCATGTAGGGTGCCAACTCGCACCCGAATACTCTGATCTCAGTGTGGTCTTGATATAGGTACCAATCTCAGGTCTTTGAGCTGTCCGAGAGATGCAGAATTCTCTGGACTTCATCTTTTATTCTAGGCTTGGGCATGCCGCTCAACATGCTTACCACTAGGTGGTAAAACAGATCAATGAAATCCTTAAAGCTATACTTTGTGGAGTTGTGCTTTAACAAAGAGGTCCATGCTGTGACTGGCTGAGGCCTTCCATCTGCGTCCATTTTCTGCATGGAGAAACTGAATTTATCTACTTTAAAGTAAACAAACATGTATGCCAATATAGATGAGTATCTGAACATGCCTTCTGTGCCAATTTTCATGAACTTTTCGTGAATATTATCAGCCAAGAAGGTGCTGTAATCAAACTATGTTGTGGGTTTTTCATCATTGGAGAAAATTGATAGAAAACCCAGAATGGGCTCGTCTACCCACTGGTCGGAATAGTAACCTAACAAAGCACAAAGGGAGGAAATGACCTAGTTTCCCTTGGTAGAGAACATGGATGAGGGGTAAGGGGGATTTGTGGAAGGGAATTGAGTGGAGGTGGGAAGGAAAAGCTCGACAATTTGAGCTCTCTGGGGAAAAGTCATTTTCTGGTATAACTCAGTGAGGATTAGTAAGTTGAAAGGAGACGCAAATTCAGCATGGGAAATTTGCATCATCTGGTCTATGCCTTCGGGAGTGATGAAAAACAGGGTGTCTCCGGATAAGGATATGATGGCTCTCTGTTCGGGGATGTAGTGAGCTTGGCATTTAAGTGGGAATTCGAGGAAATGGTGTATCTGGGGAAAAAGGTAAAGGGGCAAATTGGACACCCAGAGTCCAATTTTGTCACTCTAGTCCAGGAAAACCTCCCGGAGCCATGACTGGAGGTCTGAAAAATCAAAATCACACTTGGTATCAGCGATCAATCTGTCTTTGTCGACCAATGGGATTTTGTCTAGGTTGACAGGAGGCGGGAGAAAAGGATTCTCCTCTCCTTCTGCTAGTCTTGGCTTTGGCACCATCTCTGCTATAGTACCTACAATAAACATGACGTTAGTAGGCTCGACTGACTATGGATGAAGGTGACGGGAAAGCAATGGAGGAGTATGAGGTAAATTTTCTGGTGCGATGGAAGAAAATGAATGTAGAAGGAATAACGGTAGTTTTATTTAAAATTGGGGTCGGTTGAGCGTGGGAGACAGGTCAGCAGGATAACGGGTGTGTTATCCCATAATAAATGAACAAAGGGCCACTTGAGGGTGAGTTGGTAGATGACGGTGGCCGAAACATATGGGCAGGTGATGTGGAGGCTAAGGATTGGACGTAAAAGTCATGATAAGGGGTTGGTCATGAGTGAAAGGGGTAGGGGTCTGACAGCAGGGACTGACAACAGTTATGGGATGGGACATAAACTTGGGAACAAGTGGAACAAGTGGCATCAGTGGAAAATGATGTCCATGAGTGACGGGGCTGTCAGATAGCATATGGTGATAGGACTTTGGGACCAATAGAACGATGCCACATATGACAAGGGGCCCGCCAGAGAAGAATAACATTTCAAACCCCCCCCTCGGTTAAAAGCAGATCATCTTGGGGGGTCCAAAATCATATTATAGTCGTTGATCTACGCGCTCGTTTCCTAGCCGCAAATATTAGTGTGCCATTTATCACTCATTCCGTACCCCCCCCTCCATTAAAGGCAGAACGAACAGGGGCATCCGGAATCAAATCTGGGCCTTTGATTTCAATGCTCATCTCTGGGCCGTCCAGATGTGCACAATTCTTATTATCGATTCCGGACCCCCCTCCGGTTAAAAGCAGAATGGTCGGGGGGGGTCTGGAATGCTCTGTGCGCCGTAGATATGGGTGCCACGATTTGGACCATCGAAAAGTGCATGGAGCATAAATTAGAAGCAGAGAAATACATGTGCTGGGGAAAACTTAGGATACATGCATTTTATGGGTTTTTTCCCCCAAATTTTCAAGGAGACACCACCATGGGGCTTCGACCAAACGTTTGAGATATGGTGCAACATTTTACATCAAGTTGGTTCTATTGGGGTGAAACAAATGAAGCGTTTAATATACATGCTAACCTATCTTCCTAGGACAATTAACCCAGATTAAACTGTTGGGTTAAGAAATTACTCTACCCTCGGGCTATCTGACCAGGATTAGACAGTCTCGTCAGATTTATTCACTAATCTAACCTAAACACTTTGGCTAATATTAAATTGTTTAGCCAAATCATTCAATACCCTATCAACATTAAATTTGAAAAGAACTTGGCCATGCTTGGAAGGTATGACCAAGTTACTATTATTGCATGGGGCTTTCATTTCAATTTTTTTATGCCCTCTTTTTCTTTTTCTTCTTTTTTTCTTTTTTCTTTTTCTTTTCTTTTTCTTTTTGTTTTCTTTTCTTTGCTTTTCTTTTTCTTTTCTTTTTCTTTTTCAAATTATTTGCAGAATGAAAAAATCATTTGATAACAAAAACATTAGAGACAGATAATATCCCAGTCACCAGTTGATTCCCATAACTTATGGGGTGATAACACAATGGTGTTAGCATGCTCTTGATGAGGAAAGAGGATCCTCCAAGAGAATATCAGCAGCATAACAATAAAAATTAATTCCCTTGAAAATGTAGTGCACCCATGGCCTCCTTTTATAGCATAACTTTGAGGCATTATTCAACCAGATTTTAGTGTGAACAAGGGGCCATTTACGGAACCCTTAGGTCATTGACCAGCCACCCAATCGAATTTAGTCAATATTTGGATGTCAAATCGACTTGGAAGCTGAACCAGAAGTGGGTGGGAGGCCGACCAATATCGTAAATGCACCGTTTTGAGGGATGCACAGTTTTTTTGCGTCCACAGTTGCGCATCATGTGCATGTGCACTTTTTACTGCATTTCTGAATGGCGCATGTGCGTGCGCTCCATGTGTGGTCTTAGCACATGATGATTTTTTTGCTAATTGTATAGTTTTGGGCCTTTTTTGGAAATGCATTTTTGGTCCTTGGGTGAACTAATAGATGTTTGGAGATGTTGGATTCCTATAACATTTGCAAACAAAATTTCAATGATAACAAATGCCCCTTAATGTGTGAGGCTAGGAGCATACGTATAGCCAAAATAAATCAAGGTTTCTTCTACTGATAGTACATGTGTAAGAAAGAGCGTTGTGGGGATTATCAAGAGAGATCCATTGGAAGGAGAGGGGGACCTATAAGACCCAATCTTTTCCTAGGGTGTGGAAAAAATAAAATTGTGTACAAACAAGGTGGGCATGTCCCATGCTTGTGTCATGTAACTCAAAATACAGTGACTGAAGCTGTTGTGGACGTAGATCATTGTAGCGCCCTCCAGGGAGGTTTGATAATAACAGAGGAAAATTATGATGGTGAACAAGCTCTAAAAAAAAAGTAAGGAGTCAAGGACACCTGTGGGAAGTGTTGATAAATGTGCAAACATTGATAGTCTATCAAATTTCAAAGGTCTTCGGCTAAGATAAAACAAATGCAATAGTCACAAAGTAAGACCCACCATAACATTAGATAGTGTTGAAGTCAAATGTTAAGGGGGTCAACAACAGCAGAGAACAATGGTGGTTTTCCCTGTGTCATCCAAGACTCCTCATTGTAAAGGTAATGAGATTCAAGATATGGTCTCCCTTCTAGAAACCATGCTGATGTCGACAGAAAGGGAGACGCGACTTTGCGAAGCGGAGGGCTTCACAGAATCCAATCAGATAAAATTAGGAACTGATGAGTAACATGGATGAATTATAAGAGTATTGATACTCAAGACTGTCATTGGTTGGGGAGAGATGTAAAGTGGCAGCAACCGTGAAACTGAATCTAGTGTCAAGGGGACAACTAGATGAGGGTAAATTGTGCTAGAGGCATGACAAAATGGATAAACATAGAGATCAAAAGGTGTATGGGATGTAGGATACTTGGGGTTTATGGATAATGTCATTGATGTCGAGAAGTGAAAAATTCCCCAAACAAGGGCGACAAGGATTGATTTATCGGGGAAAGGAAGGTCACTAAAGGCTACAACAAAAAGATATGAAAATGCGGAAAAAGGGTTTGTTCAATTACCAAAAGAATAAAAAATAAGTTGGGATAACTGTGCAGATACAGAAATGGGTGCCCCATTGTAAGATGGCTTGGCCTTATGAGGGCGCAAGCTGCTCGAAAAACAAGTGGAGGGTGGGCCCCCCATAGGCTAGGGAAATGTATGGAGGAAAATCTGTAGATGGGAAAACTGATGGTGGGTGAAATGGATGGTTAATGATACTATGGAGGTGCAGTCAAAACTAGAACCCTGATGAAGTAATCCGGGAGTCCATTGGGTAGGCTAGAAAAATGAGGAGAAGGGGTATGTGGCTAGTTCTTGATGATGTGTAAGACTATCAAGACTCCCATCCCTAAAGGATGAAAACAACATGAGTGTCAAAGTGTCAAGGGGACTATGAATGGGACAAATCATATGGGGGAGAGTGCTACCGCGTGTTAGTATCGAAATGCAGTGGAGGTGAAAGTACTACAGAGCCGGATATATAGGGATCCTAGAGGAAAATATCGGAGGGTGTGTCTGGGAGATGAATTTTGATATTCAAAGGGAATGACTACATGTCAGTGTCGATAATATACCTGGAAAGATACTGTTGATGTGTAATGGTCAAGTACCTGCACACATGAAAACTGAATACCCGACGTGAACAATATCTGAAGAGAAAGATCATATAAAAATTATTCAATAATATGTGAATGTAAGCATGTGTACCTGAGAATTAGATGAGAATAATTCCCCCTGGGAGCTAAGCATGGAAAGTGGCTTGGGGAATGGAATGGTGTAGGTGACGGTGTCCTGATTCTGTGGCTAAAGATAGATCATAAAAAGGACACCCGGAGCTCCCGAAAATGAGTCGGGAAGTTTGGCAAAATGGACTAGATATAGTTGTAGGGCCCATAATGCCACCTCATTTGTACCTATTGTCTTATTGAGTGGACGAGTGATTATAGAGGAGATTGGGAGATTTTGGGAGATCGAGGCATTCAAGTCAAGATCAACAAGCTTCAGGTTGGTTGTCGTATCCTCCTGCATAGAATTAGGGTTTCTATTTTTGGGCAGGGCTTGTACGGAGGGCCGTACATGGGGTTTTGTGGGTGTGCCCCCCACAGTGCGCGAGAGATCGAGAAATGTTTACACACCTATAATTCTGTCGTCCGCGCACAGGGGCGACCTAATGGGGAAATTAGGTGAACATGGCATGCATGCCTATGTAACTCATAGCAGCACATGCATGTGCGTCTGTGCCCTTAATAGTTGCGCATGCGTGCACAACTATGTAGTGAACATGCGCACTATGATGCATGCCTGTATGTGTGATAGGGGCGCATGAATGCACCTATGTATGGCTGATAGTTTCGCATGAGTGCGCGACTGGGGGATGAACATGTGTGCATCTGTGCACACCTATAGGAAAAAATAGTTGTGCATGTGAGGAAAAGTTGAAGGGTGTAAAAACTTATCTTTTTTGGAGATTTTGATGTCTTTGTGGGTTATGATTGTTGATCAAGTGTTGTGTATGTGGATGTAGGTGATCATTTGAACGATGTTGGTTCACTAGAGAGAGAGAGAGATTGGTCACTCCTTAGGGAGGGAGTGACCAATGAGGAG
>JASDQU010818738.1:27085-40034 GCA_032191745.1 Picea mariana | reverse complement strand
AGTGCAAAAATCCTAAGTCTGTCATTTCAAATTTCTTCTTAAGGCTGGTTTTCACATGGTTTAAAAGTTTTGAGTCACAACCATTAAGGATAAGGTCATCAACATAAAGGACAAGGATTATGAGATGGTTTCCTACTTTCTTGCTATAGACATTAGGATTAGAATGGCATCTAGAGAATCCGGTGTCAATAAGAAAGTTTTCCATTTTGGCATACCAAGCTCAAGGAGCTTGCTTAAAACCATAAAGAGATTTCTTAAGGCGAAAAACAAGGCTAGAGTCATTTTGGACATAGCCAGGAGGTTGTTCCATGTAGATTTCTTCTTGCAAATCTCCATGCAAGAAGGCGGATTTAACATCCATCTGATGGAGCTCACATTTATGTGAGGCACCAAGGGCAAGAACAAGGTGGATGGGATTCATCTTGGCTACAGGGGAAAAGGTTTCATTATAGTCAATTCCTTCAACTTGGGAAAATCCCTTGGAAACTAACCGAGCCTTGTGTCTTTCAACACTTCCATATGATGCATACTTAGTTCTATAGACTCATTTACATCTGACAAGTTTTCTTCCTTTTGGAAGAGGTACAAGATCCTAAGTATTGTTTGCTTTTAAAGAATGATACTCTTCATTCATTGTTGTATCCCAATCTGGATGACCTGAAGCTTCTGCAAATGTCTCTGGATCATGAGTCTCTGAAACTTGAGCCAAAATAGAAGAGGCTCACTAGAACTGTGAACGTGTTCGACGTTGATCTGAAGGATCACCGACAAGACCACCTGTTGTTTCTCGTGTTGAACGAACCCATCTAGGAAGTGGTGGAAGTGGTGCTGGTCCAGGTTCAAAGGACTCATCTGGAGGAAGGAGAGTAGGTGGAGATGGATTTTCATCCTCGTTGTCATCATCTGAAGAAGAAACCAGAATAGGAACAGAAGAAGGCACAAACATGAAAGATGTCTCGCGGGTCAAAGAAGGCACAAATGTCGAACATGGCTCGCAGGCCGAAGAAGGCACAATCATCGAATTAGGCTCACATGCCAAGAGATTTTCATCAAATTTAACATCTCTTCTAATAATAATTTCATTACAATGTGGTTGAAGAATTCTATAGCCTTTGACATCTTTAGAATAACCAACAAATATACACTTCTCGCTTTTAGGCTGTAATTATTTCATTTTCTCATCAGGAATGTGAGCCCATGCTATGTTGCCAAATACATGGAAGTGACTTACATCTGGTTTAATTTTATTCCAAGCTTTTTCCGATGTTATATTTTTAAGAGCCTTTGTGGGAGTGTGATTTACTATGTAATTTGCACAGTTGATTGCTTCCACCCAATACTTTAGACTTAATCCCTTAGATTGGATCATACAATTAACCATTTCTTTTAGTGTGCGGTTCTTTCTCTTAGCAACACCATTTTGTTGTAGTGTATATGAAACAGTGTGTTGCATTTAGATGTCGTAGTGTAGTAACTTGTAAAATTATTGTTCACATATTTGCCTCCATTATATGTTCTTAAGCTTTGAATTTTATGTCCAGATTGCTTTTCTACAAGGGCCTTGTAGGCCAAAAACTTGTCAAAAAAATCACTCTTAAGTTTTAAGAAGTAAACCCAAGTACGTCTGAAAAAATCATCAATGAAAATTAAGAAATACTTACACCTAGAAAAAAAAGCAGAAGAAAGTGGACCACACAAATCACTGTGAAAAAGCTGCAAAGGGCCCGAGGCATGCCAAGAGGCATGTTTATCAAAACTATCCCGATGATGTTTGTCGAGAACACAACCGGCAAAAACACCATCTCTGCATGAAACATGAGGAAGACCAGTCATCATTTGTTGATTACATAGTTGTTGCAATGAGCGATAGTTTAGATGATGAAATCACTCATGCCAAAGTTTGCTCAAGTCATCGCTATGAGAAACAAAAACTGATGAAAAAGATGATGACCCAAAGTTGTCAAACTTGTACAACCTGGTAATATCATCAACAATTCTAGTTGCAAGAACATGCTTAAGATATTTTAGATCCTTGATTATAACTTGGTGAGGTGAAAACTCTATGGTTTTACCTTCACCTGAATGAGTGATTTGATATACTGATAGAAGGTTACAAGAAAGACTTGGAACACATAATACATCATTGAAATGACCATTATCTATTTGACCTGTTCCATATCCTACAACACTAAGAGATTTATCATCACCAACAAATATTTTATTGGTGTTACATTCATTTAGAGTAGAAAATATGTCTTTATCCTTATCCATATGATAAGATGCTCCAGAATCAATAAGTCACTCATCATAAGAAGAAGTAGAAGTTGTATTGAAGGAGAAACCAGAAGTGGAAAGTGCATGTCCATGAGAATAAGAAGAAGAAGTAGAATCAATATCGATGTTGTGTTTCTTCATCGATGCTTCTAAAGCTATCATCTTCTTGAAACATTTGGACTCATCATGACCATCTTTATCACAAAAGTTGCAATGTCTGTCAATCTTCTTATTTTTATATTTTGCTCCTTTGTCACTGTTAGGAGTTGAAGTTGTCTGAGCGGGTTTGGGACCCTTATGTTGCTTGTTGTTGTAGCGGGGATGTTGCTTCTTGGGATACTTGGGTTTATCTTTCTTCTGGGCAACTAAGGCTTTGTTGGAGGTACCTGTAGTGTTGATCACTCCAAGTTGTACAAGCTTATCTTCCTCTCTAATCAAAGCAACACAAAAGGACTCAAGAGTGATTTTTTGATAAGCTTTCCCTGGAGTATCTCTCATGACATAAAAGGTATATACAAACACATAATATGCACTACCTAGCTTAGAAAGAGTAAGATATATGCAACGCTCTTCCTCCATTTTTATCTCACATTCTTCACATAAAATTCTGAGTGTTTTAAACTTAGATAGATAGTCTCTAAGGAAAGAAAAATCACTTGGAATTAAGGTCAGTACTTGATTTTCTAACTGTTGTGCTCGAATAATAAAGAGTTTACCAAACACAGATTCAATATTTTCCCAAGCTTCTTCGAGGTCATCAATTTCTTTAAAGTGGAACCTTAAATCAGGAGAGATGGAAATTATGATTATTCCACGTGCTTCGTCACTCCTATTAGCCCATTTGACTTTCTTATCATCATCAGTGGGTGCTTTTTCCTTTCCCAAGGTAGTCTGATACAAGCCTTTACTTCTTAATAAATCTTTCATATGAGATTTCCATTGGAAGTAGTTGGTGCTAGTAAGAAAACGATTACTGGAAGAAGTCATATTAAATCTATAGATAATATGGATTTAAAATTGAAACTAATGATCTGGATGAAAATATCCCGAAAAGTTATGCGGTTTAAAAAAAACAGCACTAAAAACGGAATTCAGATGTGAAAGTTATGCCATTTTTAAAAACGGCATAACCGGTAACCAAAGAATCACGTGGTGGTGTAAGTTGTTTTATGCAGTGACCAACTTTTATAAAGAGAAGCAGGAATCACTTTTACAATGAAGTTACTTTATAAAAGAAAAGTTGCATGCAAAATAAATAACTCTAAAATAAAATATTAAAGCTACTTATAGTGATTCACTTTTATACTTGAAATGAAATACACTTTACAATTTGAACATGAATAATTTTTTTTCAAAAAAAATAACAAAAGAGAGACTTGAACTTAAGACCTCTTACTTAATAAGGCAAATTTTAATCAAATGGTCTAGCAAAACATGTTGTATTGTTTCGCAAGAGGATTGTTGGTGTTGTTGTTGTTGAAAAAAAAAACTATTTTCATACAAGAAAAAAATTTCGCTTCTCGATGACAACGAGGGTTAGATCTTGGTTAGTTTACCCGGAAGATGCACATTTTCCTATCTATTTCTGATTCTCCGCGATTGCACAGGGCACGGGGCAAAGAGCATATGCAGATCTAAAATAGTAACAACCCAAAAACAAATAATATAAAACTGAAATAAAACCAAAATAATACTCTGCAAAAATTAAAAAAATGTGTATGCGGGTTTTATACCATTGGATCTGACTCAAATGGTCGTATCTTGGGAAAATGGAAACCTTTTCGAGTGAAACGAAATGTGTTCTTAACTGAAATGAGTGCTCCAGATGCAATGGAATAGTCCTCTCAGCCTAGAAATGTACGAAAAATGACAGAAAATGGATATGAGACAACTCGGCTTCACAATCTCGATCTACAACAGGAGCGGGTCTTCAAACAAGTTCTGATACCATGTTCGACAACACATGTCTTCCAATAGAGGACGAACACCTTCAGTAAACACTCACACAATGAAATCAAAGATTAACACACCAATGTTTTGATGTGGTAAAACCCCTACGGGGAAACATCCATGGCTCCAGCCAACGCAACCACTTGGAGCAGTTTATTAATGCAAAAGAAGAAAATTACAGAGAGATTTTACAAGAGATTTTCTCACAATCGATCATCAGAAAATGACCCTCCATTCTCTTTAAATAGAGATCATGGACCAATCGAGTGTTAAGCCACGGATCAATGGTCATTAAGATCGAGGAGAGTATGAACCGTCGGATCACTCTATGTCGGGAACATATCGTGATCGTCGGATTTCCTAACTACAAATGCATACTAAAGAAACACACTTTTACCTAAAGACACATTAGACCATGTAGATCTTAACTAAATACTAAGTGTCTAAATATCCTAACAAACACTAAGGATAGACCATTATGGTCTATTACATTTGTTTGGACAACCCACATTAAATCCCAGACAAACTAGATGGCTTGAATTTCTAAGTGAGTATGAATTTGAAATTAAGCATATAAAAGACAAGGAAAATCAAGTGGTTGGTGCAGTCAGTAGGAGAGCTCATGAAATGCATATTGCATCCATCAACATGTACAAGATTGATATGAAAGATAAAATTATTGCGGCAGCAAATTCAGATCAGAAATATTTGAAAATAAAAGAAATATTACAACAAGGTAATTTACAGCAGAAATTCAAAGACTTTGAGCTAAAAGAAGATGGAATTCTCATGTACAAAGGCAAGGTATATGTGTCAAATTCCAATGAGCTGAAAAATACAGTGATGAGTGAAATGCACTATGTCTCATATGTTGGGAATTTAGGATATCAGAAAAAAAAAATTATAGTTGTAAGAAGCCAATATTTATGGCTTGATATGAAGAAAGAAGTGGTTAATTAAATAGACATGTGTCTATAATGCCAGAAGGTGAAGACAGAGCATAGGAATCCAGTTGGGTTATTACAGCCATTTCCCATTCCAGAATGGAAGTGGGAAGTACTCACAATTGATTTTATTACAAAGCTTCTTAGAACAGTGAAGCAACATGAATCCATCATGGTGGTAGTGGATAAATTGACTAAGGAAACATGTTTTATTCAAGTGAAGACTACACACAAGGCAACAAATATTGCAGAAATATATACAAAAGAAGTTTTCGAGCTATATGGAGTGCCTAAGGTAATATTTTCAGATAGAGGTCCAAAGTTTACTTCCAATTTTTGGAAAGGTTTGTTCAAAGAGTTTGGGACAAATCTAAATCTCAGTACAACGTATCACCCAAAGTCAGATGGGAAAACATAGAGAACTAATAGAATAATTGAGAACGTGCTTAGAATGTATGTGATGGACCAACCATCAAAGTGGGAAGATTATATTCATTTAGTTGAATTTGCTTACAATAATGGGTATCATGCCTCATTAAAAATGAGTCCATTTGAAGCATCACATGGCAAGAAATGTAACACACATGTGAGTTGGGATAATCCAACCGACAAAGTTGTTATTGGAATAGATTTGTTGAAGGAAATGGAAGAGCAGATGACAAAGATCAAGAAGAATTTATAGGCTTCCCAGGATAGGCAGAAAATTTATACAGATAACAAGAGAGTGTTTAGATATTTTAAAGTGGGAGAAAATGTGTTTTTAAAAGTGAAAGAAAAGAGAAGTTCACTAAGATTAGGAAGTTTCCCAAAGTTGGTAGCAAGATATTTTGGACCTTTTGAAATCTTAGAAAATATAGGGCCAGTTGCATACATTCTAGCATTTTCTGCATCCATGAGAATGCATGATGTATTTCATGTGTCATTATTAAATAAATATGTGCCTAACCCTAACCACATAATTGATTGGACTGTGATTCAGGTGGAACACGAAGGGGATTTTCGAGCGGAACCAATACGCATCATGGAACGGAAATTCAAAGTGCTCAGGAACAAATCCATAAGGTTGGTAAAGGTTCAATGGAAATGTTACAACCCTGGAGATGCTGCACTGGAGCACGAGGAAAACATGTGGGAGGATACCCACATTTTTTGTCAATTTTGAAGAAAACAGAATGCAAGACTCTTTTTTGAGTAGCTAGAGTTCTGGAACCACATCTCATAGTCCTAGAAAACCTACGTTGGGGGGCCTGATAAAAGAATGGTACAACCCGATGGACTATGAGCAGTGAAGCGGTACATTCCTTGGGTCGGCGGGTTGAGAGGAATAAGAGATTTTGGTTGGAACTGTTGCCGGAGTTGTGAAATTGCATAATTTTATAAAAATTTGTATATGTATATCGACATAGTGTGCATCGATGACATCACACAATTGTAGAGAGGGGGAATAAAACATCCCGGCTATAATCCCCAAATTAATTAATGCTTATGTAGATCTAATATGTGGCCATGACCCAAGCAATGTATATGTGAATTGTATTTTTAAATTTTAATAAGTAAAATTTAATGCCATCTGCTAAGGGGGACATGGACAGAGATGGGAGTTGAATTAATCAACAAGAGGGTGGAGGTTCTAAGAGAATGTTTAAGAGAGAGGTCCAAGGGGGAATTAGCCATGTCTATTGATTCAACCCACATTTCCTGAACATTATTATCATGATGTATTAAACTTCTATTTTTTTATTGAGTGTTTCCAAATCCAATCATTGAATACATGTAAGAGGATGGGTGTGGGAAGTCACATCACATAATTATTGGGAGCATGGGGGTTGAGTACAATCATCTTGGGAAAGTGTGTGAGTCAAGCAAGCAAGCCAAAGTAGAGAAACTTCGTATGGGCAGCTACATCAGTTTTATACAGTCATTTTTTTGGCATGAGTAGCAAGGAGAGAGAGAAAAAGAAGACCTTGGAGTTGGAGCAACCATGGAGAGAAAATTTTGGAGCATGTTAGAGTGGTTTTGGAGCGTATTGGATCTTAAGACTAAATATCCAAGTTGTCAGGTATGAAGAATGAACTTGTGTGTGAGTTGCACTATAACAACAAGTGTTTGTTCTTATTTGTTTGTAGTTTCTAGGCAATGAGTTCCCTTGAGTACTCACCAGAGAGATTCCTAGTTACTTATGCCATGTGGACCCTGAAAAATGAATGGGACACCCAAGGAACTGAGATCAGTGAAGGGGTACATTCCTTGGGTTGGCCAGGTCAAGAGGAAGAGAGTTGGTGGAAAATCAGGATAGTTGTAGGAGAATACCAGTGGGTTGTTGGATTTTTGCATTGTGAGTGGACAGTGATAGACCACCCTATTTTGTGGATTACTAGCCGCAACTCGAGGGGTGACTTGCTACTAAGATTTGTAACAAAAAGTCTATATTTGGTGGAACGTCTGTCCTAAACAGTTGGTTGCACAACTGAATTAAAAGATAATTTTTTTGTTTGTTTATGTGTTGTATTTATGAGTTAAATTGTTGTGCATTAACTCTGTGTTTGAGAAAGATTATATGTTGTTGTATTTGAGTTTATTAGCTTCATTTCATGTTTATTTTAGAATGTTGTAGATGCATTTAATTAATGGTAACAGTCAATAGTTAAATCTGGTTGTAATTTTTAGTTGGTAAGCTATAGGAAATTAAGTAGAAGAAAAATTCTAATTTATGTGTTTTCTGCACGTAATGGTCCTTAGATGGGCTGGGGAACATTACACACTCATTCTTGAAAAAAATCAAAATCCACACATTGCTTGAAGAATATTCATGAGACTATGATGGAAAGCAATATATTCCATGATTCATTGCTACCACCATCTCTTGCAAACATCATTCATTAGGTACTACCTAAAATTCACACTAAGCTTCTAACTTGGCCACAAACATATACGAGCATATTCAATGAATTTACTAGTATGCGCACCATATATTTCCTGGTCTCCTTAATGCTCATTCTGTAGGATATCAGTTTCTCTTACTGGGGAGTGTCCACACCATAATAGCATGACCTGATTATGGGAGGGCTCAATGAAAAATCCTTCCCACATACTATGACCTAATCAAACCCTACTAGAAGGGAACCTTATTTTTTCTGGCTTACCCAAGTGCAACAACCATGTTGGAGTCTGGCACGACAATCACAGCATCATATTCCATTATTTCCTCCTCTACCAATAACTGACCAAATCCATATCATGAATTGTACACAAACCTCCCAAAGATAACCAAACTAGGAAGTGAGAAATATATATTTATATGCCCAAAAAACATAAACCTTCCTATGTTTTTGTGGCATCAAGTACATCACGCTAACATCATCCTTATCCATGACAACAATCTCACTGTGGCTACAGGTGCATCCACATCTATTTAGCGAACTCACGATTTCTGACAGGGGCTCTTTCTCCTTTGCATGAATTCTAGCAAATTCAAAGTAGCCTATACATGCAGCTCGATTCGGTTGTCTACTCTAATTATTCCAACATATCCTCCACAAAAAAACTTCAAGAAATAATCATACAACTAGGCAAGTGAACATGTAGATCTACTCAGGTACTTAACAACTTCCATTTTATAGCCTCTTAAAATAAACATAGTGATCAGATTGACATCTACTATAACCTTGTTCTGTCATAAACCTGTCAAACTTCAAATACTACTACCTTGGAGATTGCTTTAGGACATACAAGATCTTCTTCAACATACATACCAAATTTTCATTCCTTTTGACCCCATACCCTTGTGGCTACTACATATAAATCTCTTCATCCAAATCCCCATGCAGAAAAGTTGTGTTTACATCTAACTGTTCAAAATGCAAATGTTCTACTGCCACAAGACTTAAAATGGTCCTAATTGAAGTCATTTTAACAACAAGAGAAATATTTGATCAAAATCTATACCTTTCTTCTGTGAAAACCCCTTTACAACAAGTCTGACCTTGTACTGCTTTTTGCCTCCATCTTCTTCCTTCACCCTGTAAACTGATTTATTCTACAATGCTCTTTTTTTGCGGGAAATTGAACCGATTCCCAAGTCTGGTTATTTACCAAGGAATCAATTTCTTCTTTCATGCCTTGCTCCCACTTATTTTTAGTGTCTACCTGCATTGCCTCTTCATAAATTTCTGGTACACCATAATCATTCAACAATAAATAATACAACAAAGGAGACTATCGTTCAGGGAGTCTACTTAACCGGATAGATCTTCTCACAACACTTGCAAGAGTTTGAGGTAGTTGTTTCTCATGTTGTTGTACATTTTGATTTTCTGGTACCTTTGGAGTTTTTTTTCCAGTGATCTCATGAAGCACTATGTATTATGGTTTTTCCTCTTCCTCTTTCCTTCCCTGCAACTAATCTTTGTTCATGACCTTCTCATTGAATATGACATCTCTTCTCCTAATGATTTTGTGATTTTTATAATCCTATAAGCGATAACCAAAATCATTAACACCATATCCTATAAAGGTACACTTCTTGGATTTTGCTTCAAGCTTTGTTCTATTTTCTTTATCAATGTGGACAAATGATTCACAACCGAAAGTCTTAAGAAATGAATAGTTTAGTTTTTTAGGTCTCCATTTGGACTAGATATAATATTGAAGATTCCTTGGTGCACTTCATATCTATATAAAGTGGTGCATTTTTTTGGTTAATATAACCATATAGATGCATCTGGAGCAATCTAATTATCCAAGATTGACAATTTGTTTACCATAATCATCCTTCATTTGCCCCAGATATTGAGCATTTCTTCGAGTAGACGTGGGTCATCCATTCATTGTATTATGTTTTTAACTTAGTTCTTCAACAATATACCAAATGAATTAATATCAAATGTCATGGATTTGATCATTTGGTTATAATATTATATTATGTGTTTGGTTTTTATGAGATCTTGGGTTCAAAACATATTGCCTATCAACCTTAACTAACATTTTGTTGAATATATTTTCCATTTGGAGGTCTTGGCACATCACTGCCACATGAACTCATGCACCCAACCAGCTTGTGCCATATCAATAGGTCCATTCAAACATAACTTGCCAACTCAGTTGCGACATGTCATTTTGTACACTGCCACTTGTCATTTTCAACACATGCTACGTCAACATATTTTACATGCCACACAAGCATTCTATACATGACATGTTAGCATATCATGGGTTCCATTCAGGCCAATTAGAGCATGTCATGTGGCACTTATGGCTTAACTTGTGGGGATTAGCACCAAGATTTTGACGATGATTTTTAAATTGCCATAACTTTGTCTATGACATTAATTTTCAATGCAACTTTTTTGAAACTGTGTACTTATGAGTTCTCAACATAGTGACATATTTGGATTTAGTGAATTGTTCCATTTTATGATAGTGATTTTCATTTGTTTCCAAAAATCCAAGTGTAGTCCTCGTTTTTGTATCTTGCAATGGTCATAACTTATTGATACGAACACTATTTTGGGTGATTTTTTTTTCAAATTGCAAAAACATTCATATTCTATGCAATAGTGATATCACATTCTATTGATTTAGCCATATGATGATTAAGAATGGTAATGACCACATATCTCTCCTTTGTTTGATTGTGACAATAATCTATTTGAGACAATTTCTTGATGGTAGAAATTTGGTGTTTTTATTGGAACAATGTATTTGTGATGGGGAGACCATTTTACAATAGATGTAGCGCATATTTGAGCACTTGTTGAACTTGATGATCATTGTGAGATCATGTTCAAGTTTTTGATTCAATCACTCCAGATGATCATCGACACTTTCAGCATGTTGGATCACATTCAACTTCATCTTCTACTATCATTCATGTCTTCTTCGGGAGATTTTTCTTTGACATTGTGGAATTGTCGTGATGATTCACGTCCTTGCTCTTAGAGGTTCTTTCTTGAAGTTAGCTCTTCATTTACTTCACCTTTTCCTAAGCAGTGTGTATGAAGATTTTAGAGACATATTGTTTTTGCAGATTACTACTCTATCTTGAGTTTCTTGACAGTTCATCATCAACATATTGATGTTGTCATTATCGATAATTTTTCATTGGTTCTTGACACCACCAAGTGTCTTCTCCTTGCACCTTATTGAGGATATGGTTGTAGTGTATTGAAGGTTTCCTACATTGTTCCACTCAACAACTTATCCTTCACAGTAGAAAATTTTGATATCTTTGCCACTTATCCAGGATGATTGAAGTCATCATTAAGGGGGGATGTAATGTAATGTCTTCTTCTTCCAAATGTGTTCATTACAACCCCTAATGTAATGATTGTCTAGTGGCCACATTTATCTTTGTATAGCCTATCATTATGATGGTTCTGAGAACATCATTCTGAGGCATTTGTACACAAAATGAGGCATCATTAGACTTGCAAGGCCTCGAATATCTCACATTGTTGGCCTATTATTCTTATGTAACACAAATTTACTCTTTGCTTAGGTGTTCATTCCTCTAGTCAACAGTAAGGGGGGATGTTAGAATGTGTTTTAATGTTGTGTAGTGGCTTGATGTAATTTTGTACTTAGTGTCATAATCATGATCATTATAACATAATTTGCGGGACACTTATACATGTAACATGGTGATACGGATTATTTTTGGAACGAAATGAATGGAGAGATATTACAATGAAATACACATAAAAAAATACCAGAAACAAAGAACTGTAGCAATACATGATTTCTATTAATGAAAGAAATGTACAAAGACTGTAAAAATACATAGTGCAAGACTCGCTAGAATGGTGGCAGCTTTATCTCTGAGAAGCAATGTGATGGCTATGCTCATTCGCAAGAATATTATTGCAATGAGGCTCTGAAGGCCTTTTTATGATAAACATGAATTCCAAAATGCTAGACATCCAAAAACCTAACCCTAGGAAATGAAGCGCCAAAAGTCAAGTGGGCCTCGTTGGGGTAAGTTAGTACATCAACTTCCCAGGGTTGTAACTTTTGAATACGATATTCGTTTTAGGCGTGTGATAGCCCGCTGGAAAGGTCGTTTCGAGAAATACGCACTATGCCATCAAACTTTGACTTTGTCTACAGTTTGACTATGGCAAGCCAAGAAAAAAATGTTTGGGGCCCCAAAATGGCCCTAAAAGTACAAAAATATGTACTTACATGAAACCTTCCAAAATAAGCTAGTTGGAATAGGTGGTCGGCCACCAATATCCACCTGGATGCTGTGTAGGGCTTCAGGACAGCCCCGGAAGTGCAGAACCCACAATTACAAAGAAACGTCCCCATTACAGATAAACATGTTGAACTGAAAACTGTCAAGATGAGCCAGTTGGAATTTGGAACAGGTGGGTGGCCACCAATATCCACCTGGATCAATCCTCCTCTCTTAGGAAGCAATGGTCTCCATTGCGTTGAGTGTCTGGGGAAGAGGGGAAAGCATTTTTTGAATCTGAATCTTGGTGAGTTGCGTGCCTTATTGGAGAAGTTGTGTTGCTTGGTATGTGGAAGGCTTTCACGAACCTATTGCTGGCGGGGTTTAATATGTTCCACAAACATGTTGTCTCTGGGCATGACGAGGCATTGTGTAGGCACCATCGTAGGTGAAGAAACAAAATCTTCTTTCTCTTTTGTAATCTACTTCTATTGGATAGAAGGTGTTGAGCCTGCAGTGGTTACGGTGGCCTTCTGTGCATCCATTGAATAGACTGTGAAGAGGATAAATTTTGCAGTATGAGAAATTACCTTGCGACATTGTTTTGGTG
>JASDQU010818738.1:13215-26444 GCA_032191745.1 Picea mariana | reverse complement strand
GCTGTTAGCTAGGGACATCTTTACCATGCTTTAGTTGTTGTGGATTTGCAGACCCAAACTCCCATTTGTGTTGGTGCCTAAATTTCTACTTGATTTTGACAACATATCGATAGGCAACTCCCAATGATGAGATGTTTAGGAAATTCATTTCGGTTTGGATGTACATATGCATAGCCCCACAATATTTCAGAATCGGGTGCCGCTTAGAGTCTTTGATACCCATGTTAGTGCACAAGGTATGGAAAGTATTTGTGAACTTTGACACTGTTTGGTTCTTCCCTTGCTGCAGTGTGGTCCATCTCATGTATTGGTCTTCATAGTTATCAACAAGGTAGTATTGCTCCTTGACCACATCCACAAAAAATCCCAAGTGGGCTTGACCCCATATATTTCCAGATTCCTCTGTGGAACTTTTCTCCCAGTAAGTTTCCCACCAATGTTTGACCTGGGGGAGATTCTTGAGGAGTACGAAGGTGATCTTTTCCCCATCGAAAAAATTGTGAACAAAGAAATAACCTTCTAGCAGATTTAACCATTTTTCTAAGGCATTTGCATCTATTTGTCCTTCAAATACGAGAATATCAAAATTAGCATGTACCTTGAAGGGAGAGGTTCCTCCAAAGTGGTCTCTTGATGAATATGCGCCTTTTGATATCGGTAGGCATTGAAGGATGTGGGAAAAAATCTCCATCATTTCATCCCTCGGTCATGCGAGAGCTTGCTCAAGCAACATGTTAATAGAATCTTATGCTCTGTCATTTTGATGTTCTTCCGCCATAGAGGGTTTCTTGGGCGTGCGAGAGCAATTTTCCTCAAGAGAAACAAGCTCGAGACCCAACTTGCTATACTCGAACCTCGTCGGGGACATGCACTGAAAAGCGATCAAGAGCATCCTCCCTTGATACCACTGATCCAAATTATTTTCAGAATCAAATGAAAGCAGAGATATTACAATGAAATACACATAAAAATTGCCAGAAACAAAGAAATACAACAATACATGATTTCTATTAATGAAATAAATGTATAGAGACTGTAAAAATACAGAGTGCAAGACTCGCTAGAATGGTGGCAACTTTATCTCAGAGAAAAGATGTGATGGCTACACTCATTCACAAGAAGATGATTACAATAAGGCTTTGAAGGCCTTTTTATGATAAACATGAATGCCAAAACCCTATACATCCAAAAACCTAACCCTAGGAGATGAAGTAACAAAAGTCATGTGGGCCCCGTTGGGTTAAGTTAGTACATCAACTTCTCGGGGTCGTAACTTTTGTATACGATCTTCGTTTTAGGCGTGTGATAGCCCGTTGGAAAGGTATTTTTGAGAAACATGCAGTATGCCATCAAACTCTAACTTCATCTATAGTTTGACTGTGGAAAGCCAAGAAAACATTGTTTAGGGCCCCAAAACGACCCTGGAAGTACAGAAAGATGTATTGACATGAAAACTTCCAAAATAAGCTAGTTGGAATAGGTGGGCAGCCACCAATATCCACCTGGATGTTATGTAGGCCTTCAGGACAACCCCGGAAGTGCAGAACCCACAGTTACAAAGAAATGTCCCCATTACAGAGAAACGTGTTGAACTGAAAACTATCAAGATGAGCCAGTTGGAATTTGGAATAGGTGGGTGGCCACCAATACCCACCTAGGTCACATGGCCTCAATAGACTTTTGTAATATTGCATGTGTGCACATGGAGATAGTTTTGGGAGTTATTTGGTGGTGACCTATCTCTCAGGTAATGGTGGCATACACTCATAGGTCATTCTTATCCACTACTTCTTCTTTATCTCTTGATGAGATTATCATTAAATTTTATGGATTGGTTGATCTTCACCCTTGATTGTGCCTTATGATCAATGGTCCAAGTTTCTCCCATTTACTATAAATTGAGGCAATTGGTCTTGAATCAAGTAAGAGTGGATGGTGTCTTATGATATTGATCATTATCCTAGACCCTATGGGTCCTTAGGATAAATCATCCATATGCTTTAGAATTGTATGGATCCCATTTGAACTTCACACATTTGTGTACTCTGGCAATTGTAATTAAGAGAGCTATATGAAAAATAGAAGGCCTTGCTTTTGTGGATGTTTCCCCACCTTAGGATTTTACCACATAAATATCTTGTCTCCTTTCTCTTTTATTTGATCTACTTTTGTTGATTTGATGCTTTCCATGGGAGATTAGATAATATAGATCTTAGTTGTATGTTTCTGCATATTTTTCCTGGTCTTTCAAACTAAATCTATAAGTGTTGCCATATCAATCGATGGCTTGACATTTTTATGATAAATTCATTTTCATCATTAGTGACACTTGTATTTCCCACTCTAATTTCTTATACGAGGGTTTCTCTCTTTACAATTTGTACTTTACCTCCTATAATTGTTGTTTATTCCATTAAATGTGTTAATGTTTCTTTCAATGAGTTATTACTTGATTTCTTAGTTGTGTATTTTCTCATTCTTTAACTTCTTGATTTGTGTGAACATGGTTTGATTATGAATCTTAAAGTGGGAATCTTTTTCATCTTATAGCTAAATCTTTACCAAAATTTTCCTAGAGTTCATACATCTTTTGTCATGAATTATGATCATTTTGAAGGATCATAATTCGTACATCTTCTATATATTTTGATAAGGAAGTTTATTTTT
Organism: Picea mariana; assembly: GCA_032191745.1. Classification (NCBI taxonomy): domain Eukaryota; kingdom Viridiplantae; phylum Streptophyta; class Pinopsida; order Pinales; family Pinaceae; genus Picea; species Picea mariana. The sequence goes on along the minus strand of JASDQU010818738.1, from coordinate 23,777 downwards.
TTAATAATAACTGGTAAATTTCTATTATAAAAAAATTGCAGCCAAGCTTGTAGTGAGAGTTACAAACAAAAAAGAGTTATGATGATGTTAGTACAACCCAGAAAAGATGGCTCTTGAACAGGGCATACAAGCCCAGAGTTGCTTTCAAAACATCCTAAGCTTTTCGTATTGGTAAGTAAACAATCTATATAAAATGATTAACAATTTTACAACTTTAAATGGCATAACGAACTAAAAGTGAAGTGAAACACTACAAAATATTCATTGTGGAGGACTAATTCTTATTGTTGGAGTTGCATTCATGATGGTTTGTTGAACAGAGACCTTCCCTTTAGGAATTCCATGCTCTTTTGCTAAGGAAGAGGGATTAGGACCATTACCAAGATTATTCTAGTTGACAAGATAAACCATTGATTGTTGTAGCACAACTAGGTTGTCTTCAAGGACCGAGATTCTCTTTTTTTAGACAACAAAATCCCCATTAAAACTTCCACCAAAGGATTTGAAATCACTCCTTGCTCCTCCACTTTGAGTTGCAATGTTTCAATTATGTAGTTGTGTTTTTCAATAGAATTGGTATGATGCTTCAAGGTCATTCAAGTTTCTCGAAGCTTTGTGTAATCCATGGTCTTGGGGGGGGGGGGAGAGGGAATAACAAGGAACAAGAGCAACAAATGAGAATTTCCAAGAATTGAGAGTGAAGAAGGAGGTTGAGGGGCCCTTAAGAAGCACAAACCAACCTCACACCTAAAGGGCATAAAAACTACGCGAGCCCAAAAGAGACCAAACAAATTTCTTCGATAAGAGTCCAAGACCGAGACCATAAGAAGAAATCCAAGAACAAGACTTAGAGGAAAATGACAAACTAAATACATATGAAAGAGTGTTGAGAGAAGAATCAATAAAATCACTAGACGTGAGTGAGCCTACCAAAGAAAACGAAGACTTCCCATGCGCCCACAAGCCCTACTCCCAAAAAAATAGTTGTAATGAGAGGCGAAGGGATGAAATAGCCTAGGAAAATCCAAGCAGGGATAGAAGTAGAAAAATCCTAAGAAAACCTTGCCCACAACCTATGAAAAGTTGGGGAGGGACCGAAGTAATCCCACATAGATCCACCATTACTCTTTGCAATGATTCAAAAGAGGGTTGCTTTGGTGAGGAGTGTGTGCGGGAGATAATGGGGTGTCTGATCACACCTCCCATGTTTATGAATGAACCTAAGGTCGTGACTCTACCCTCATGCCAATTAAATGATAAACCAAGTGTCATTTAAGTTTGATTAAGGGATGGGTTCGATTATAACCTCATTATTGATGATTAAAATCCCTTCATTTTTCCTTGTGGCCACGGACGCATACATGTCTACTTCAAGGTTATTATCTCTTAAGACATGATAAAACCTCAAAGTAGAGAATGAAGAGATGAGATGTATTATTCTTTCAAGTATCGAGGCAATCCCCACATCTAGTAAGAGTGTTCCTTGTTGCATATGTCGGATGATGAGCAAAGAGTCCCCAATCACAACCAAGTTGTGGATGTTGAGTAATTTTACAATCTTCAATCCTAGAAGAAGACCATGTGGTTTTGCAAGATTATTGGATTGAGTGCCTAAACTCCATGAATAGGATGATTCCATTGTTCCTATGGGGTTAGAATTACCCCTCCCTCCCGTACATGTCACCCTAGGGTTCTTCTTGTATGCACCATCAAAGAAAGGAAAAAAGAGGATTATTCATCTTGGAAATCCTAAAAATCCTCCTTATTCAACCAAAGTTGCCAGCTTGATCTTGGGAAATCGAATATCCTTCTATAACTATTAGAAGTATAATTAATGTTGAACTACTTCAATCATTTCACCTCATATTTCTCTAACATTTAAGTTTCATAACAATGAACACCTTTAAAATTGATGAACCTTGCCAAAAGGGCTATGGCTTTGTTAGCCACAAGCTCAAGCTTAGTGGATTCTTGCTAAAATATTGCTTTTTTTCTAGCAAGCCACACTTTTTAGCATATATATTAGGAAAGGTTGCTCATATGTGTTTCATAGTGGGTTTGATATTAAGAGAACCCTTGTATCGATAACACCATTTATCAAACACAATTTTCCAAGCTTTTGGCTTACAAAATCGTTGCTCAAACCCCTTCATTGCATGATGTCATACTTGGGTTGTGAATTTTGCATTCCAAGAAAAGATAGTGAGTGGTTTCAATGTTGTCCGGGCATAGAACACACTCAAATGGGTCGTGAATTCGACGCTTAGACAATTTTTCTCGTGTCAAGATTTTACCTTGAACCAAAATCTAATAGAAGATGTTGATTTTGGGAATGCCATCTGGATGCCAATTTTTTTCCATATAGTCGCTCTAGGAGGGAAAGATATATCAGCCAACTAGAACTCATAGCCTTTCTTGACAGTATAATCAGACATTCCCCACATTATTTGATTAGAAAATGATCTTCTTCTAAGTGCACAACCTTTGAGATTGCTAATAAGTTGGCATATAAGAGTGGTTAATTCCAAGGGAGGAATGCCAAAGTTCCAACCAGAACATCAATCATCTTGGGACCATCTAGAGATGTCAAAGAGAGTTTTTTCCCCCTAAGATTCAAGCCAAACCTTTAAAGGGGTTAGCTCTTGAATTGTTATAATCAATGGAGTTCCCATTATGTCAGCATTCCATATCTCAATCAGTCTTCCACTTCCAGAAGCTCAAGTCAATTTAGATTGAAGTAACGAAATGGTGGATTGTGTTAGCTTCCATATGGGGGAACCTTCCTTGGAATCAAAATTTGAATCCAGACATCTTTTCCTTGAACCTGGAAAATGTTTTCTCAATGTAACTCTCTTCCATTAGTCATGATTTCTTGTTATCAGTCTCCATAGGATCTTTGCACCCATCGCTAAATTCATGAGAGTAGGGTCCTTTCTACCAAGTCCACCATGAGATATAGGAGCTCGAACAATGGACCAATTCACAAGATGATATATCTTGCTATTAGTCTTTCCCCCTTGCCATAAAAACCTCCTCATCTCTTGCATTATTTGTTATTTTGTGCCAACAAGAGCTAGAAGAGTTGAAAATTGGAAAACATGAGGGGTTGATGATATCGATTTGATAAGAATCACTTGCCCTGCCGGATTCAACCAATGTGCTCCCACTAGATGAATTTAGCCTTGATTTTACTTAAAACCTATTGCCACAAATTAGAAGATGCAGAGCGGAAACAAATAGACATGACTAAATATTTAAAGACGACCAACTATATTTATGAGGGAAGTGAAAGATGTTGGAAATGATAGAAAGCACTTGTTGGCTCACATTCTAAGCATATATCTAGCATTTATTATGATTAATCATGGCTCTTGAAACTTAGACAAAAAGATCCAAAATTTTATGGAATCTCCTTGCAAGTATGATAGATGCACCACCTAGCAACAAGGTGTCATCCACAAATTGTGAATGGCTGATACTTTTGGTTCCCCTTACCACTTGAATTCCTATAAGTTTTCCATTATTACACTTAGCTTCTAACATACTACCAAGATATTCTACCATTATAATGTAGAGCAAAGGGGAAAAGGGGAAAAGTTTCCATAGACCTCTTCTTACTTTAAAGAAACCAGAGGATCGCCCGTTCACAAGGGGAGAGATCCAAGGATTATTGATGTAAGAAGAAATCCAATGAATAAAGCCAAGACAGAAACCAAAGCTGTGAAGAACATTGAGGAAAAAGGAATACTTACCCAGTCGAATGCATTCGTCATATCAATATTTGTAATCATCCCTTTATCTCCATTGATGTGACTGGAATGTATTTCTTCTTGAACCAGTTTGATATTGTCCACTATATGTCTTTTTTCCATGAACCCCCTTTAATTTCCAGAGATGATTTTAGGAAGGAGCTTCTTGATCCTGTTAGCTATGACCTTGGACATAATTTTGTAAGATGTATTACACATAGAGATGGGCCTAGATCTAGAAAAAGAGAAAGGATTACGATCTTTGGGAATAAGTGCAAGAAAGGAAGAGTTAGTGGCACCTCCCAACTATGCGATGTCCTCATTTTTGGATTTTCTTGCTTTGCAGTTGGAAGTGACCTTTGGGGTTTATGCCAGCCTGACCAGAGGGTTAAATGGAGGTTAACAGTGAGCTCGGAGGGTTTGAGGGAATTATATGATGCCCAACCTAGCCTATTTACCATATTTCATCATCAGGATCATTTCCACATATTTCGTTCTTGGTTCCATGGCATTCCGACGATTCTCATAATTTTGGTTATTATTTAGCATAATTTAATTAAATACACTAATGGTGTTATTCAGATCATATTATCTAAGGGAATACCTTGGTGTAATAGCTCGTTGGAATCTAGACAAAAAGATATAAAGTTTGGGGTGATGAGAAAGGGGCTTCCGACATCCAGAAATGTATTAAAGCCAATTAATCACTTTTCGACATTAAAAAAAGAATTAATTAATTGATTATTTAATGTCATCGGAGCGGGAAATTAATCCTTTTTTTTTTTAAAGTGACATTGAGTAATTGGAAAAAATGTGCCTAAGTGACTATTGAATTAATACAGTCACTTTAACTTATTAAAAGAGTAAAAAGGTCGCAAAAGAGTCGACGAGAGAATACAAGGAGAATGAGGGGTGCCCTCTCTCATTATGCATTTGTTATTTTATAAAACAAATTTTGAGAAAGCTCTTGTGGCTTGACTATTGGGATGAAAACCCTATAGAGTTTGGAAGATTGGTTTTGGTGGTGAGACCATCCACCCTAGCTGGTCGAAGGGAAGAGATCATCCAGATTTCTTCATTATGCTTCAGTGTGGCTGAGTATTTCTTCTTTGGAAGTGAAGTTGTCATATTTGTGGATGAGTTTTCCGTGTCGTGGCAGAGCTTCTTAGTTTACGGTTGAGTTTTCCTCTTGGTGGCTGAGTTTTTACTGGAGTAGGGATAAAATTCCTTTGAGGGGGGCGAGTTTCCCTTAAGATGGGTCGATTCAACTATGGAAACATTTATTTTCTCAAGGAGGCCAAGTACATTATTGTTTGGGCTGATTTCTTCTGGTAGAGGGAGAATTTACTTGTTGTGGGTCGTATTTTCCTTGCTGGGTAGCAAAATCGTGATGCTAGGGGTGAGTTTCCTTGGTTGAGGTATACCATTTTATTGTTTTGATAAGTTTTGAAGTTCTAGGTGTGTTCTTGAGCAAGGAGATGAGTTTCCCATTGACTGGTTGAGTCATTTCAAGTTTGGGCTGAGTTCTGGTTAAGTAGGCCATGTGACCTTTGTTGTGAGAGGGATTCTATTGTTGTGTCATATTCTATAGTTCTCAAGTTGTACCTACTGATTGGGAGGTCGAGCCAACTTGTGAGAAGTGATACTTCAAATCTGGACTATTGTTCCTTTCCTTTTCTTGTAGTTGCGCATATATTTCATCCTAGAAGCCTGTCCCTTCTCTTATATAAATGTTGTGTAATTTTTTCATGTATTGGCAGCCATTTCCTTCAATACACAGGTCAGAACCTTGTTTACTTGCATATGTTTTGAATTGTTGTTAGTATCCAAATTCATTATCGCTACCATATGATATTAATGCAATAATTTATGGGCCTATATCTGGTGTATTTTCATATTTATTGCTATCCTATTTGTGTGGTTAAATAATTTTTCCAAGGCTGTGAATTGTTTGTGAAAAAACACTATATCAACAAACTGTTTGACGAAATGTCAATACGACAAACTAAATAAAAATCCAAAAAAAATCTAGTGGATATTTTACAGTGGTATTAGAGCCTACAATCCTCCTAGCTTGTGAGGGTATACAAGCGTGGATATGGGAAGCCATCAAAACAATGTAGGGAACAATGGAGTTAGTGGTTCAAAGGTGCAACAAACAAGACAACAAGGACAAGATGAGGAGTTTACAGATTGTTTGAGGGAATATGTGGTGCTTGGTGAGGCATTTCAAGCAGCCATGTCATTCAAGGATTTTTGCACTATCAAGCATCATGAGTGGTATGAACCCCAAGTATCAGTGGACAATAAGGTGAAGGTGCCAAGGAAAAAGGTACTAGTTTATTAAGATTTTGATGCTTCTAAAATTGAGGATGACAGCGTAGAAACATCTAGTATGCCTTTAGCATTGTCCTATGAGGCCCATAACACTAGCACACATGATGGACATGTTGATGGCACACATGGGGAAGTGTCTCAATCAACTGATGTTGAGGATTCAACATCATACCTTAGTAGTGATGCTCATGAGTATGAGGGTGTGCAAGCACCTAAGTATGACGAGGATTCAATGCCCTATCCTATATATGATACTTATGACAATGCAAGCATGATTGTACCCAAATATGATGAAGACTAGGTAATTGAAAAATTGTCGTGGGATATGGATCAATCTTCTCAGGAGCCATGCATGGAGGATGACAAAGTAGAGGTTGATTTTGATGGTGATAGTACACATGAGTCCCATAATTTGACAGGTCAATGTACGGTAAGTAAATATTGCATGGCATCATCTAGTGAGTCACTTGTTGTTGATGGAGATAATATTCTTATAGATGAAAACAAATCAAAATATCTATTGTGTGATATGCTAGATTTTGTAGCTCGGAGGTACTTCTACATTGGTGACACCCAACATGCATAAGAGACCAAGCAAATGTCTCTCTAAAGTGACTTCATAAAGTGAGTTTATATAGTGACTTTATAAAGTGATTTTATAAAGTCAAGTTGAGCCTTTTAATATTTAATGGGTAAAAGTGACTTTATGAAGTGTGGGTCACTTAAATGATTTAAGTGAACTCAACGGACGATTAAGTCATGACCGTTGATCTCAAGAGGGAAAGATCTAATCTTTACCATCTATCTCTTTAGAAGATCAAGGGTTAGGGCAGTTACTCATTGATGAGTGCATAAAGGAAACACTTGAGGGAGAGTGGGGCGCACTTTTTAAGGAGAGCTTGGAGGGAAGTTGAAGAGGGACACTTTCCAAGAAAGTTTGAATTAAGAGGGAAAGAGTAGTAGCAAGAGGGGATTGGAATGCATCCCAAGAATATTTTCATCATTTATTACAGTCACGTATCGTACAACAATTGAAGGTGGGTCGAAAAACATTTATTGTTGGTCGTATAGTTGAGTTAAAGCACATAAATCGAAGCAGCTTTTCTGTTGATATTTGGCATGATGTTTAAGGTGTTTTACTGGGTGAAATCCATATAGTTGAGTATTGTACCATACAGTCAAGTCTGGGCACAAAGTTTAAGGGTCATGCTGCTATATTTCTATTGTATAGGACCATATAGTTGCACATAAGTCGAGACAACTAGTTTAGGCATGTAAATCAAGGTGTTTTGTGCAAATTTAGTGAGATAAGTTGTTGTATTTAATGTTGATAATATTCCTGCTATAAACTCGGAATTTTCCTATGAGCTCAATAAGAAGAAATCTCCTTGATTGGTTTTCCCTTTGTGGGTTTTTCCAGGGGCATTACCCAGAGAATTCCTTGTGTCAAATGTGCTGAATGCTTGTCCATTGTTCATTTTTTTGCTACTATATTTTCCAGATTACTTAGTCACTTGTATTTCTATTCATAGCTCTAGTAAAATGCAAGTGATTCCATTGCTTTATTGGTGAATAACTATTGGAGGCTGAAATCTATTATTGACTAAGTGTTTGAGGGATGGTTTTTTAACATGACAACCCACACCATGTTGATGAAATTGAACAAAGACCCTTAGCATTATGTGATTTGGAGAAATGATTATTGGTCATAGAGGAGCAAATTGTACAAGTGTTGACAAGGGCAGAAAGTGCTCATAAGTTCATTGAAGATCTGTTTGTAAAACCCAGATGGAGGAGAGACAAAAAGGAGTTGCAGGTGGAGTCACTAGTGCTCAATTGCACATAATCAAAGAAGCATTAGAGCATATGAAATCATATTACTTGTAGTTGTTCATGGATAGGGACCTTTCTCTCAAGTTCATTGAAAACAATGAAAGAGAGGTTGAGGATCTTTGTTGTCAGTTGATTTTGGCATGCTCTTCATCACTTACAGTAGAGACTCCATCATCTTTGGCAGTCGTGACACATGAGGGCATGAGTGGCACTCACGGTTTGAGGGAGGATCTTCTCGTGACGATCTCGTACAAGGAGCATTCAGAGTTGCAAGTGCTTGAGGAGAGGTATGATGCAGAGGGTTTTGACTATGCTCCTATTTTTCATTGTGGGGATCATGAGCCATTTCTTTTGGAGAGCCCACTAAAGGCTCAAGGCTTAGCTACGAAGGAGATAGTTGAGCACATTCCTTGTGGGCCATCTCGGAAGGAAGTATATGCATCTGTGGATTGGGTGGACAGGTATATGATAGACATGGGTGCACTCTAGGATACAGGTTCATGCGACACCAGTAGAGTGATGGATACAATAGCGCCTACAAGATACAGGACGATACATTGACAAGAAGCAATATGCAAGGGTATTCATTGACACATGGTAATGCACAGTGGAGTTTTGGGGTGTTTCTTCCAGGGAGACCTCCTGACAGAGTCCTCGAGCATACCATTGAGTTGAGGTTAAGGAGGATCGGTGAGTGGATGGGTGAGCCTCATGGAGAAACATATCCCTCAATGATCGATATTCATCTGGGATATCATCAAATGAGGACCAAGGAGCCGAATACTCATAGGTTTTCTTCCATAATTCATTATGAGTTCTTGGTCATGCCCTTGGGGTTGAACAACACACTAGTCATTTTCTAATCTTCCAGGAAATGGAAGAGGCATCTATTATTGCTATTTGATGCCCTCATGGTATACAATAGGACAAGAGAGAATCACTGGAGGCAGTTGGATGAGATAGGGGGCATTGTGGCCATGAAAAAGGTCTTTCATTTGGACCATGTGATCAGTGCGCAGAGTGCAGAGGAGGAGATCTAGACTCTATTAGATCAGTTCACAAAGATTTCAACAGGCATTGGGACTGGTGGACTTCCAATTTGATGGTGGAATCCTGGCATTCATCTAATTGATGGACTGTTGCAGATGATGAAGATGACCGATAGGGTCATGTCAATGATTGGTCTGCGTCAATGTGGTGATGTTGTGAGAGGAGTTGATGATCTTTTTTCTATATGGTGAGGTATATTTTCCCTCACGATACCTAGGATCGAGTCTATCCACGAGTTGGTAGACTTTGACTTCACTAAGATGCTTGGGCGAGACATGATCCATGATAGTGAGTTCAGTCTTTTCAGGGATTTCAACTTGGGGGTCCAAGAGAGGAGAGCGCAGTCTGAGCATGGTGATCAGACGATTATGACCAGAGGGGTGCAACATCAACATGATGGTTCCTCACGGAGGTTATCTTGGGACCCTGGGACTACGGAGTTTGATAGATCGGCATCTGATACAAATGAGATGGCTAGTTTTTTCTTTTTGAAGTTTACTCTTGAGATGCTTAGGATTAGATGCATGAAGGAGTGGTCTTTTGAGGTGTTGATCGAGTTTGTACAACTTATGATTACATGGCTTATCAGAGGCAGTCAGGGGGGATTTTGTGTTAGCACCGTCCAAATCAGTGCTATGAGTAGAGTGTTTCACATCATCCAGGCAATCTCGAGAGAGGTTCGCATGGAGGGGCTTTGCGGACGATGTGGCAGAACAAGTCGAGGCACACTCATCCAACAGGATTGTTGCAGTCCTTGGCCATTTTCGAGCGAGAGTGGGAGAGCATGTTGATATATTGCATCACATGTATACTGAGGGCACAATAGGCAGATAATGGGTGTGCAACATTTGTCCAGTTAAGGGAGTTCACACACTTCGTGGATATCTCTTTGGAGCATAGGGAAGCACAGGTGACAAAGTCATCCAGTGGAGAGATGTTTAGAGTCCATGAGTAGCCTGAAGTTATTGTTAATGACTGAGATAGACTTCCTTCTCCGATATTCATGATCAAGTATGGCAGTGGATTTGCAGGTCGTGACTTCACCTGGAGGCATATGCAGACTACTATTCATGGTAGTAGGTCTATCCCTTACAGGTATTTCAGCTTGGAGTTCCAGGAGAGGATCCACCGACGGGGCACGATGGTCAGATGGTGACTATCATAGTGGTGTAGTGTCAGCATGGTGGGTTCCTTATGAGATTAGCTTGGGACCCTGGGATCTTGGTATTAGTCAGTTCAACAACTGACACTGAGCTAAGAGCCACTCTTTTACTTCATGAAATTGGATCCCTAGTAGAGAAATGCTTTGAGGGGTTGATCGAGTTGTTGTAGTATTGAGTTGCTTTACTTATCGACAATATTCATGAGATTTATTATGTCGGTACCTTGCTGGACCATGCGTCGAACGGAAGATGCTTTACATCTCCTAGGGTGGTTTTGGACCCTAGTATCATTTTCAATTTAAGTTTGGTTCAGTCGATGGGGCATATGGTTGTGATAGTATTGCTTGAGGACAAGCAATCTTTGGGAAGCGAGGATTGTGATGTCCCCATTTATGGATTTTCCTGCTTTGCAATTGGAGGTGACCTTCGG
>JASDQU010818736.1:0-35536 GCA_032191745.1 Picea mariana | reverse complement strand
GTAATCCAGGATTCTTAATTTAACTGTGAAGAATTGCAATTAGGAAGATTTCTTTCTTGTGATCTAATTCAGAACTTCAGTTCACTTCAGCAATCATAGATAGGATAATTTCTTTACTACAACACTAAATGCTTTTGGAATTGAGCATATACAGTGCGTGGCTATCTTTGAAACAAAAGACTTCCCTGGGTTGATAATTTATGTTTCACTTAGTTGTTTAAAATTAATTAAGCAATTATAGTGACCAACAGGCCGATGGTCAAATTGCATCTCAGTGATAGATTTTGGTCATCAATTTGTATATCACAGAATTTTGGGTGTTGTTTGTGCGTAGGGAAAGAGTGGAAGCACAATGTCGAGAGGGAAATTTGGATATTTCGGAACTTCGGGTGTTGTATATAAAAGCATAAGACATTTTGAAAAAGGACCAAGTAAATAGAAAGAGAAAGCATACGAGATGAAGGGGAATTTTTTTGCTAATTTGTAAATCGCGGAAGTGTGAGTGCTATTTGCAGGCGACGGAGCAATGGAAACGCAATGTTGAACCCACCTATGTGGGAACCCGCGATTCAAAAAATTTATTCAATATGAAATAGGGAAGTGGTCGGTCAGGCTGGTGATATAAAAGTAACAATGGAAATCTAAAGACGTGAATCCGCCAAATCCTGCACCTAGAGATTTTCTGAAAAACGAGTAAGTAAAGAAAGGGAAAGCAAAGGGAAAAAGAAAAAGCGGATGGCAATTTTCAGAAGGTGGAATTGTTGTAAGAAAGCACCATTGATGCTATTAATAGTAACTATGGAGTGCATTAAATATGTTAACAGGTTCTTCAATCAAGGAATATATACAACGAGCGATGTTTATAGTTTCCAGGATCTGTTTGTATAAGAGAAGCGTCGAAAAGTTACAAGAAAATCAATTTTTGGATGTTTAAGTAAATTTTTTGTACTGTTAGCTTCACCGCAAGTATAACAAGGATGAATTTGAATTTTAATGTCCTCTTGTTCATATGACTATTCCATTAGACTTCGTATAGTATATATTCTTTTATTTCAATTTATTTGCTAATTTGTATATCGCAGAAGTCCGAGTGTTGTTTGCAGGCGACAGAACAATGGAAATGCAATGTTGAACCTGCCTATCCGGTAACCTGCCTATTCAGAAACCCGCGAGCCAAAAAGTTTGTACAATATGAAACGGGGAAGCGGTCAGTCGGACTRGTGATATAAAAGTAAGTGAAATCTGAAGAAGGTGAATCTGCCAATTTCCGCACCTAGATATTTTCCGAAAAATGAGTAATACATACTAAATATGTACATGAGATGTGAMATCCCCAAAAATAAATAATTTTGAATTTGAAATTTCTTAGGAAAATTATTCTGTTTTTGGCAAATTCGAATTTGGAAAATGTTTGCCATTTATGGAAATTCTGAATTTTGAATTGGGTTAATTGTAATTAATGGTTATGATTGTTGGGTAGAGATCTGATTTGACTCAACTAACTACTTGACTTTGACACTTGTATGAAAAAAAATATTTTATATTTATTGTAGGAGGACAAATGGAACAACCATGTTAGAATCGGCTAACTATGACTCCATGAGTGGGGAACATGTTGGAACTACCTCATGGCTAATTGTTACAAGTGGAAAATCGGGAATTTGGCCATTGGAAGCCCCCAAAAATTAGGGATTTGGAAAGCTACGAAAATTCCCAAGAGGGAAAAGAGTTAGGAATTTTTGGTTTTGATATATAGCATATGTGAGGAGGCTGGACGTTGCCTAGTATGCAGGGGAAAAATATTACAGATTGCTTGTTGTTATGAACACTACCTGTTGAGTGTGAGGTGAGGAAAATATTTATGAAGTTGATTGACATTGTTGAGGAGGAGTTTCGAGTTAGCCCTCATGGATTCATGGTTAGGATAGGGGGTGAATGAGACAAGTTATTTGGTTGCCTTGTTCTATGGTTGGGAGGAACATGGTTGCTCCCTTTGTCTTCCTGCGAACTGGTTCAGATATGTTAATCTTTTCCTTCTCTATTTGAATTATTATATAATCGATGTAATGCATCTGTTAGTTCTAAATTGAAATATTTCCATGGATGAAATTTGTTCATTTGTTTGAATTTTATAACAGATGACCAAACGCCACAAGAGAATTTAGTTGAGTAACTCTTCTTTCTGTTCATTTAAATTCTAAATGAATGCTATAATTTATTTTTTTCACTGAAAGGGTATGAATGACCAAATTCTAGAAATGTTCCTTCTGTAGTTAAATTTCTAGGCAGAATTATCTCTGTATAAATGGACTTGAAACAGATCTATATACAAGTGTATGTATATTCCTGTAATTAAATTTCTAGGCATTACTATCTATATATAATTGGATTTGAATTGCTATAATTTATTTTGTTCGTTGAAAGGGTATGAATGACCAAATTCTAGAAATTCTCCTTCTGTAGTTAAATTTCTAGGAAGAATTATCTATGTATAAATGGACTTGAAACAGATCTATATACAAGTGTATGTATATTCCTGTAATTAAATTTCTAGGCGTTACTATCTATCTATCTATCTATCTATCTATCTATCTATCTATCTATATATATATATATATATATATAGGTCTATTTGCAGTTGGTTCTTTGCGTAGACACTATTGAATAAACGAAGATTAAACTTCTGCAACCGAAAAACTCATTTATACAAAGATCTGTTACCATATTATATAAGCAAACAAATTATCCCTAGATGCATTCAACTACATTTGTATAAAGGAAATACTGAATAGGAGAGTCTGAAACCCCTCCTTAACTCATTACAGTACCAAATGAAATTGAATAAGATAACCTACGATCATATGCGTGCAAATCAGTAGATGAAGGATCACATAAACATATTGGGTGGAAATGGACTTCTAATAATAGACATGCTACTTCGAAGAGAGAAAGTAAGGGAGCAACTAAGATAATAAGGGATTTACGAAATAGTGTGAACTATATGAAAAACAGTTTGATATACATATGAATTTCCTTCTTGACAAGCGCTACCGTAGATTGCACAGAAATGCATTGTATCATTATAATGTGTTGCACACATTTTAAAAATTATAGACAAAAATACCTTACAGTTATATAGCACCCCACTGTACAATCAAAGAATGGCCAATATATATATATATGATTACATATGTGCAAAGAAAAATAAACCAGATATAATTTGACAGAGTCGTAAACTCTCAATCTACCTTATATGTTGATAGACCTAGACCTGTCTAAATACCTAATGTGTAGATCCAATCAATACCATTGTGACCGGAAGCATTATAGCTTCAGACAATTCGTATGCATAGAAGTAAGGTAACTTAAGAGCTCAAAATGAAATAAGCAGTATGTTTAACTATTACAAGTTCAGGTTGACATGTTGTAATTGTAAACAAAAAAATTTATACACCCAGTATACTTATTTTTCCGAGGACCTACGATGATAAAGATTGAAAATAAATATATAGGAATGAAAAGGACAAATAGCATATTATTCACAATATCATTTAATTCTAGTATGTTAAGAAAAATTGTAAATCGTATTTCCATTCCAATAATGTTGAGTTAGGACATAGTAAAAAAAATATGACTTGATCCTTTTGGCCAATCCTATAGTTTGTAAGTCGACCCTCTTATTGGCCCATGAAAATAAATAACAGAGGCAACACCAATGTGAAAACAAACAACTATTGCTACCCTAAATCACGAACCCCACACATATTGAATGTGGTGGGTAGAATAGGAAACGTGCTATGTGATATGAGTGACCTAGTGTATTTGGGTTGGATGTGGATACATGGTTGGCTCTTGTTCCCCATCCACCTCCCTCAATGGCCAGTCAGAGATTAGCTCCCGACTATCAAAACCTCCTGTCATATTGAATATATTTATGAGGACAAGGATGGGTCTCCTCGAAAGCTATGTTTTAGAAATTATCAACCTCTAGTTACTACTAGTCCAGTTAGCACCGGTAATTAGACTTCGCCTAAATCTGGTAATCTTTAATCAACTATCAGCTTAGAGTTTTGTTTCTAACTAGAAATATTGTTAGGCTGCGTTGTGAAGAAAAGACTCTCAGTCAACCAAAGAGTTACCAAGGAATCCATCGAAGTCCTTGGTCATCTATGGAAAATCCAAACAACTAAATATAACGATAAAGTAAATAAATTTGACACCCATTACTATGTGTATAAAGTTGTATTCATGGTCTTGGAGTTTAGGCTTGCGCGTGTATATGGAAGTATGTTTTAAAGAAGAGGCTAGGGTCGTAAGTCCTAGGCCTATGTTTTATTTCCATTTTTTTACCAAGTATAAACTTATAACCACTTACAAAAGCTAGCATGTCTTAAACGAAAGTTGAAGAGAAAATGCTAGATTACGGGTCTGTCATGTTGGGAAAGGGAAATTGAATACACTAGGTATTAGAGTTTAACAATAGGAATACCATGGTATTTCTTCTATTATGAGTATGTTTTACAGATTTAGAGCTTAATGTCCCTTAGAAGAATTTATTTTTTTATGATGAAATTGTGGTACATTACATATGGTATCAGAGAAAAGTTTACATCACTTGGACCTTGAACAGGGCCACATTATTTACCTAGTACATATTTCTGTTTATGTAAAACTAATAAACTTTTATTTAAAAAAAAACAGAACCTTTTTTTGTTTCGTGTTAATCATGGTAGCCTAGGATGACGCAGAAATCATACTTGATGGGAATCCTGAACAAAGACATCCTGAAGAACCAAGACAGAATAGTGACAGAATCTCACCTACTGAAGTTCTGGAAACGATGAGTAATATCATTGTTGAGCTGCAGGTTTTCAAAGAAGATAATGAGAAACTGAAGAAAGCATAGCAGGAGCAGCAAGAAATAAATGAAATCCTACTACGCAGTATAGTGACAAAGAAAATACCAAAGGATAATAACCATGAAGAAGAGGTCAATAAAAGGGCCTCCAAGAATTCTCGTCCTAAAGAAGAAAAAGAGGACAACTCATCTGAAGGTACCCCTTCAGTTGAAGATAAAGAAAAACCAGACAAAAAAAGGAAACAGGTAGATCATCTTCAGGAAGAATTTAAGAAGATCAAACCCACTACATTTGATGGGAATCTGGGATAGGTGAGGAAGCTGAAGCATGGTTATTAGACATAAAAAAATATTTCCAGATTTATAACTATTCCAGCAATATGAAGGTGAGAATGGCCATTTACAATATGAAAGGAAAATCTAGCATTTGGTGGCAAGATTTGAAATTGGCCAAGGGCCTAAAGGAAAAATAGATGGAATGGTCTAACTTTAATAAATAATTTAAGAAGAATTACCTATATGAAATCTACTATGAAAGAAAAATTAAATAATTCTATGAGTTATGACTTGGTCAAATGTCTATGGAAGATCTAATACATAAATTTCTGGAATTACTAAGGTTCGTACCTTATATTCGGGAGGATAAAGTAAAAATACAACGGTTCCTAAGTTGTTTACCATAGTCTTACAGGGACACAATTGAGTTTGATAATCTCAAGTCCCTGAGTGAAGTATTCAGAAAATCCCGAATGTGTTATGATCAATACAAACAACGGACAAAATTTCCCAAAGCTTGGAAGGATAAGAAACAGGACCGATTGAACCAACGGAATAAGGGATACCAACCAGCCCCTTATAGGATTGAAAAAAAAGGCTTTCCAAGGAAAGATTTTCACTCAAACCATCCAAGCACACAAGGAGGCAATAAACCGGTAAGCCTGGGAACAAAGAAGTTTGAGGATAGCCCATGAGAACCGTTAAAATGATGGGAATGTGGAGAACCTCATCTGAGGAGGAACTGCCCATGTTTCATTTCAGCAAACATAACTGTTGTTCATAATTTGCAGGAATACTCGATGGTGGGTGATGTGGGCATAAGCTTGCATCGAATCAATGTGACCGTAGATGGCCGACAAGCTGACCACCAGTCCTCTGTGGTGGAAATTGAAGGTAAAATCAATAACACTCGAATTTCTGTTTTAATTGATCCTATAGCTACATTAAGTTATATCACTCCTAGTGTGGTAGAGTCAAATAAAATTAAGAAAATGAAACACGCAAAATCATGGCTGGTACAACTAGAAACATGAACAAAAAGGAAAGTGGTTGACTTTATTTTTGATTTTGAGTTCAGTTTAGATGGTCAAAACATAAGAGCAAATCTAAACATTCTACCACTAGAATCTTATGATGTGGTTATCGGAATGGAATGGTTGGAAAAACACAAAGAAGTACTAGATTGTTATACAAAGAAAGTTAAGTATAAAGATGATTATGACACTACCAGAGCAACCCAAGGAATACCAAAAACAATATTAGTTAGACAAGTCACATCAATGCAATTCAAGAAATGCATGAGAAAGGGTTTTCAAGTTTACGCCATCCAAATAACAAACCTGTTAGAAAAAGATGATAAGCCCAAATTGGAAGACTTTGTTGTTCTACATGAATTGAGAGACATGTTTGTTGATGAAATACCCGAACTAACCCCTAGAAGGGAAATAGAATTTTTCATAGACCTGCTACCTGGTTCAGCCCCTATCTCTAAAACACCTTACCGAATGAGTTTACCAGAATTGACAGAATTAAAAATAAAAATACAAGAATTATTGGACAAAGAGTATATCAGACCGAGTGTTTCACCATGGGGAGCACTGGTCCTCTTTGTGAAAAATAAAGACAATACTCTAAGACTATGTATTGATTATAGACAATTGAGCAAAATGACTATTAATAACAAGTACCCCTTACCTAGGATAAATGATCTATTTGATCAAGTAGGTGGTGTCAAGATCTATTTGAGGTTGGATTTATGATCCTGTTATCACCAAGTTAGGATAAAAGATGAGGCCATAAGCAAAACAACTTTTCAAACAAACTATGGGCATTACAAATTCATTGTTATACCTTTCGGACTCACTAATGTGTTAACCACGTTTATGTGTCTAATGAATAGTATCTTCAGTCAGTACTTGGACATGTTCGTACTGGTATTTATCGACGATATTCTGGTCTATTATAAAATAGAAGAAGAACACGAAGAACACTTAAGAATAGTTCTGCAAACTTTGAGGAAGCACAAACTATATGGTAAATTCGATAAGTGTGATTTTTATCAAAATAAAATACAGTACCTAGGACATGTAATTTTTGCAGAAGGCATTGCATTCGACCCTAAGAAAATAAGAGCCATCATGGAATGGCTGGTACCTAAGGATGTAGTGGATATCTGGTCATTCATGGGAATCACTAGATATTATCGCAGATTTATAGAGGGGTTTTCCAAAATAGCCTGCCCTATCACATCATTACAAAATAAAGGGACCAAGTATAACTAGTCAGAGAAGTGCCAAGACAGTTTTAATAAGTTGAAGGAATTATTAACAACCACACCCATTTTAAAGGTAGCAGACCAAGATAAAGATTTCATCATCTGTGTTGATGCGAGTAAAGAATGACTAGGTGGTGTCCTAACTCAAGAAGGACACACTATTTGTTATGAATCCTGTAAATTGAAGGAACATGACTGAAACCACATCACTCATGACTTAGAATTGGCAGCAGTAATACACGCCTTAAAAATATGGCGGCACTACATAATGGGCAGAAAGTTTCTATTATTGACAGATAATAGCGGTGTGAAATATATGTTTGGCCAGCTAGATCTTAATGTAAGGAAAACAAGGTGGCTAGCCTTCTTGAGCGAATTCGACTTTGAGGTAAGACATATCAAGGATAAGGAAAATAAGGTAGCAGATGCTTTAAGCAGAAGAGTCCATGGGTTATTTGAGATAAATGTCAATAGGTCATAGAGTGATCCTGAACAAAGAATAAGGACAACATGTATTAACGACGAAAATTACACTAAGATAGTGGCAGAATTACAAAACACTACAACAAACTCAGACAAACCAGATCTGAATATCGATAAAAATGGACTATTACAATCTAAAAACAAACTTTACATACCAGATTTGGCACAGTTAAAGATAACAGTTTTTTATGAAGTGCATAAGAAACAATATCGTGGTCATCTAGGATACCAGAAAACGATAACAACACTTAGGAAATTATTTTATTGGTCTAATATGAAGGGAAAAACAATAGAATACTTGGCTAGGTGCAAAGATTGTCAGCAAGTAAAGGCCAAACACCAACATGCAGCCGGCTTATTACAGCCATTACCAGTACCAGAATGGAAATGGGAGACCATATCACTGGACTTTATTACAAGTTTGACTAAAACTCAGAAACATAATGATTCTATTATGGTTGTAATTGATAAACTCAGTAAGTCTGCACACTTTATTCCTATAAAGTCTACTTTTAAAGCTATAAACATCACTAAAATATTTATGAAAGAAATTTTTAGACTGCATGATATTCCTAAAATGGTAATTTTGGATAGAGATGTAAAATTCATATCCGCTTTTTGGAAAAAATTGTTTGCAGGGATAAATACTAATTTGAATTTCAATACGATTTATCATCCACAAACATATGGACAGACCGAAAGAACGAACCAAATCGTATAGGATATGCTCTACATGTACATAAGAACAAAACCAAGCAAGTGGGAAGACTACCTACACTTGGTAGAATTTCCATATAACAATGGGTACCAAACTTCAACGAAATTGAGCCCCTTCGAGGTACTGTATGATAGAAAGTGTACGAAAACAATTAGCTGGGATGACCCAGTTGACAAACTCATGGTTGGACTAGAGATGCTCCAATAAATGGAAAGTATGGTAAGAAAGGTACAATAGAACTTAAAGGAGGCACAGGACAGACAAAAAAGTTATGCGGACCAGAAAAGAAGACCCTTGGAGTTTCAAGTGGGACATCATGTTTATTTAAAAGTCAAATCCTGGAAGATTTCACTAAAKCTAGGGAATTGAGCCAAGTTGACACCCATGTTTTGTGGGCCCTTTGAGATACTAGCTCAAATTGGACCYGTAGCATACCAAGTTGCACTTCCAGCTAATCGAAAAATTCATAATGTATTTCATGTTTCTTTGTTGAAAAAGTATGTTCATGACCCTACTAATATGATTGATTGGAACTTGGTGTGTGCCGAACCAGAAGGCGAGTTCCAAGTGGAACCCCTGCACATTCTGGACTGGARAGAAATAGCACTTTGGAATAGTGTCGTCACTCAGGTAAAGGTGCAATGGAAGCACTTTAGTCCTGAGGAGGCCACTTGTGATTTGGAGGGAKATTTACATAAATCTCATCTAATATTGTTCCATGAAAGGAACGAACATTGAGGACAGTATTTTATTGAAGGGGAAAAGGATATGACATCCCCAAAAATAAATTAATTTTGAATTTGAAATTTCTTAGGAAAATTATTCCATTTTTGGCAAATTCAAATTTGGATTTTTTTTTCCATTTATGGAAATTCCAATTTTTAAATTTGGTTAATTGTAATTAATGGTTATGAATGTTGGGCAGAGATATGATCTCAAAAAACTAACTACTTGACTTTGACACTTATGAAAGAAAATATTTTATATTTATTGTAGGAGGACAAATGGAACAACCATGTTAAAATCAGCTGACCATGACTCCATGAGTGGGGAACATGTTGGAACTACCTCAAGGTTGATTGTTACAAGTGGAAAATCACAAATTTGGCCATTGGAAGCCCCTAAAAATCAAGGATTTGGAAAGATGGGAAAATTTCCAAGAGGGAAAAGACCTAGGCATTTTTGGTTTTGATATATAGCATATATGAGGAGGTAGGACGTTTCCTAGTATGATGGGGGAAAATATTACAGATTGCTTGATGTTATGAACACTACTTGCTGAGTGTGAGGCGAGGAAAAGATTTCTGAAGTTGATTGATACTGTTGAGGGTGAGTTCTGAGTTATCCCTCATGGATTCATGGTCAGGCTAAGGGGTGAACATGACAAGTGATTTGGCTGCCCTATTCTATGGTTGGGAGGACCGTGGATGTTCCCTTTGTCTTCCTGTGAACCGGTTCAAATATGTTAATCTTTTCCTTCTCTGTTTGAATGATTATATAACTGATGTAATGCATCTGTTAGTGCTAAATTGAAATATTTCCATGGATGAAATCTGTTCATTTGTGTGAAGTTTATAACATATGACCAAATGCCTCAAGAGAATTTAGTTGAGTAATTCTTCTTTCTGTTGATTTAAATTCTGAACGAATGCTATAATTCCTTTTGTTCACTGAAAATCTATGAATGACCAAATTCTAGAAATGTTCCTTCTGTAGTTAAATTTCTAGGCAAAATTATCTATGTATAAATGGACTTGAAACAGATCTATCTACAGGTGTATGTATATTCCTATAATTAAATTGTTAGGCGGAACTATCTATGTATAATTGGATTTGAAACAATTCTATATATATAAGTGTATGTGTATCTCTGTAATTAAATTTTAGAAATCATGTTAGCTAGTTAAGACTTCCTTTCTCATATAAAATTGAATGAGAAGGAATACGAGACAATATGGACCCTACGTATTATATATATATATATATATATATATATATATATATATATATATATATATATATATATGGGTCTATTTGCAGTTGCTGCTTTGCATAGGCACTATTGAATAAACGAAGATTAAGTATCTGCCACCAAAAAAAAACATTTATACAAAGATATGTTACCATATTATATATACAAACAAATTATTCCTATAGGCATTCAACTACATTTGTATAAAGGAAATAATTAATAGGAGAGTCTGAAACCCCTCCTTAACTCATTACAGTACCAAATGAAATTGAATAAGATAAACTATTGTCATATGTGTGTAGACCAGTAGATGAAGGATCACAGAAACATATTAGGTGGAACTGGACTTCTAAGCATACACATGCTACTTTGAAGAGAAAAAGTAAGGGATAAACTATGATAATAAGGGATTTATGAAATAGTATGAACTATATGAAAAACAATTTGAATATACATATGCATTTCCTTCTTAACAAGCCCTACCATAGATTGCACAAAAAGGCATTGTACCATTATAAAGTGTTGCACACATTTTAAGAATTGTAGATGAAAATACCTATAGTTATATAGCACCTCAAAGAATGGCCAAAATATATATATGATTACATATGTACAAAGAAAAATAAACCAGGTATAATTTTACAGAGTCCTAAACTCTCAATCTACTTTATATGATGATAGACCCAGACCTGTCTAAATACCTAATGCGTAGATCCATTCAATACCACTGTGACCAGAACCAATATAGATTCAGACAATTCATTGCACATAAGTAAGGTAAATTAAGAGCTCAGAATGAAATAAGTAGTCTGTCTAACTATTACAAGTTCAAGTTGAAATGTTATAACTGTAAACACAAAAATTTATACACCCAGTATACTTATTTTTCCGAGGATCTACGATGATAAAGATTGAAAATAAATCTATAGGAATTAAAAGGACAAATAACATATTATTCACAGTATCATTTAATTATAGTATGTCAAGAAAAATTGTAAATCGTATTTCCATTCCAATAATGTGGAGTTAGGACATAGTAAAAAAATTATGACTTTATCCTTTCGATAAATCCTATAGTTTTAAAGTTGACCCTCTTATTGGCCCGTGAAAATAAATAATAGAGGTAACACCAGTGTGACAACGAAAAACTATTGTTACCCTAAAGCACGAACCCTGCGCATATTGAATGTGGTCGATACAACAGGAAACACGCCATGTGATATGAGTGACTTGGCATATTTGTGTTGGATGAGGGTACAAGGTTGGATCTCGTTCCCCATCCACCTCCATTAATGGCCAGTCACAAATTAACTCTCGACTGTCAAAACTTCTTGTCGTATTTAATCTATTTACGAGGACAAGGATGGGTCTCCTCGAAACCTATGTTTCGGAAATTATCAACCTATAGTTACTGCTAGTCCAATTAGCATCGGTAGTTAGACTTTGCCTAAATCTAGTAAGGTTTAATCAAATTTCATCTTAGAGTTTTGTTTCTAACAAGAAATATTGTTAGGCTGCATTGTGAAGAAATGACTCTCAGTCAACCAAAGACTTACTGAGGAAGCCATCGAAGTCCTTGGTCATCTATGGAAAATCCAAAAAACTAAATATAATGATAAAGTAAATAAATTCGACACCCATTAGTATGTGTATAAACTTTTATTCGTGGTCTTGGAGTTTAGGCTTGCACACGTATATGGAAGTATGTTTTAAAGAAGAGTCTAGGGTCCTAAGTCCTAGGCCTATGTTTTATTTCCAATTTTTTACCAAGTATAAACTTATAACCACTTACAAAACCTAGCACGACTTAAACAAAAGTTGAAAAGAAAATGCTAGATTATGTGTCTGTCATGTTAGGAAAGGGAAATTAAATACACTGGGTATCAGATTTTAACAATAGGAATAAAAGGGTATTTCTCTTATTATGAGTCTGTTTTATAGATTTAGAGCTTAATGTCCCTTAGAAGTTTTTTTTTTTTTATGATGAAATTGAGGTACATTACATGAGATTTTATAGAGCATGTATGGATCTTGCATTCCATACTTAGCCACTTTTTGGATCGCGGGTTCTCGGACTGGCAGGCTCAAAATTGGGCCTCTATTGTTCTGTGTCCTACAAATAGCACCCATATTTCTGCGATTTACAAATTGACATGCGGACTTGCGGGCTGGATGGATCAACATTGCACTTCTATTGTTCGGTGTCCTCCAAACAACACTTAGAGTTCTGCGATATACAAACTAACAGACAAACTCCAATGTTGGCAGGCTCAAAATTGTGACTGTTTATGGATGGTGATCACTATCAACTATCTAACATTATCTAAAAACATTATTTTCAATACTGAATTATTAATATTAAATATTGATGTTGTACTGTTTAATTACATAAAATTATTAAAATATGTTAAATATCTTATTTAAAAGAAAAACCCGCCTATTCGGAAACTCACGATCCAAAAATTGTGTACAATATGAAACGGGGAAGCGGTCGGTCGAGCTAGTGATATAAAAGTAAGTGGAAATCTA
Organism: Picea mariana; assembly: GCA_032191745.1. Classification (NCBI taxonomy): domain Eukaryota; kingdom Viridiplantae; phylum Streptophyta; class Pinopsida; order Pinales; family Pinaceae; genus Picea; species Picea mariana. The sequence continues at coordinate 22,425 of JASDQU010818736.1, read as the reverse complement.
AACACGTGTATCCGCCAACTTCCACACCTAGAAATGTTCCTAGAAACGAGTAATACATACTAAATATATACTTTTATAAAGTATGGACATGATATTTTATAGAGCATGTATGGATCCCTCATTCCATAATTAGCCACTTTTTGGATCGCGGGTTCTCGGGCTGGCGGGCTCAAAATTGGGCCTCTATTGTTCTGATTCCTAATAATAACACCCATATTTTGATGATATAAAAATTGACAGGCAGACTTGCGGGTTGGTTGGCTCAACATTGCACTTCTATTGTTCTGTGTCCTCCAAACAACACTCAGAGTTCCGCAATATACATATTGATAGACGGACTCCAAGACTGGCAGGCTTAAGATTGTGATTGTTTACAGATGGTCATCCCTATCAACTATCTAAAATTATCTAAAAACATTATTTTCAAATACTAAATTATTAATATTAAATATTGATATTGTACAATTTAATTACATAAAATTATTAAAGGATGTTAAATATCTTATTTTTAAAAAATGAAGGAAACAAAACAAATCTTTTTTAAATTCTATCACCACAAGTATAACAATGACCAATTTGAACTTTAAGGGCCTCTTGTTTATATGATAGGACCATTGGACTTCGCACAACACAATCTATATTTGTTTAATTCAAATTATTCTAGGAGATTAATTTTACCAAGTTCATTGATCAAGGAAAAGTGCTAAAACAAGCCACATACTACATTTGTATCACAATGCTATACAAATTGACAGGCAGACTTGCGAGATAGCTCGCTAAAAAATTGAAATTTAATTGTTTCATGTCCTCCAAATAACACTCATATTTTTGTGATATACAAATTGACAGATGAAGCATACAACCAAGAACCAAGTTTATGGGTGTTGAAGAAATATTGCAAAGACACACTACAAAATTATTACTGGGAGATGCAAGAAAACATCGAAATAAAAACATTGATTGCATTTGTAATTAGATTCTCAAGTACTCGAGTCTGACAAACATTCATCTTGATGTTGAAGAAATATTACAGAGACACATGAGATATTTTCGTTTCCTGCCAAAGATTGATATTTTTTTTTTTCTTGTTTTTTTTTTTTCTTCTTCAACCAATATGCAATATTGCATTGTCCTCATTTAAGGTAAATTTGTCATGTATCTGAAAGTCACCGAACATGTATACACTTCTTGCCATTTTTTGTAGGTATGCTTCATACGACAATTCTGCTAACCTAGGAAGCACATCCTGTAACAGAGGCTTCCTAATTGTATAATGCATGGTTGTGTTTCCCACAGTTCGGATGGCAGCATTGAGGAAATGTCTATATATATTGACATTTTTCATTGCATCATAGGCAATCAATCATATCATCACTTATCAAAGAGGAAGCAGAAGGAGAAGAGTTTCATTTCACACATACAAGCTCAAAGGGGTTCGAGTACGCATTCACTGAAACCAAAACACCTTCAACCTGGAAACGTGAGCATAGGAATTAATACAATGAACAATATAATACACAACTGCACCCCCCTGCCTCTTCAAACAAAAAAAAAAAAACAAGACGCAAAAATTTGGTGAAGGCTATTTGTATAAGAAAAGTGAGGATGATTCTGTAGATGTATACGCACAACATTTGTAGAGCTAGTTAGTTTCTTCAAATATTGTACTATGTCTTCTCGCAACTTTGTTACAAATGTTTCTTAGATTGTGTGAAAGATCATTTCTCTAACATCCCTTTTCTTTCTTATATTTTTGAAGAGCATAAGTGGAAACTTCCCTTTATGCAATTGTTGTTCAATTGACGAAAAAAAATTTGAATAGGTATCGAACAATTGCAGCTACAACATGGAACAATACAATATTTGTGTAACTTACTCGAGACACATGCACATGCCAAAGTAAAGGACAAAACTAGATATGGAAAATGGTACCATTGCCTTGTCGTTTTCCAACTCTCCATCTTTTATATGGAGAATGTGTTGTGAGCCAAGTTTTCTCGCCAATGTGATAGTTGCGCCAATGGTTTTGATTGGGTAAATATCATTGCTCTGTGCAAGTTGGATGATAGTTGCATCTAGGACGAAACAATATTCTGAAAAAACAACAAGATTTTTTTCCACAATACTTGTTTCATTGAGTGAAATAATCTGATCACAATCACCACAGTCATATACTATTTTGGGAAATATATTAAAATTTGTAATGGATATCCCATTACCCGACAATATCTTTTCTGCATGTTTCTGGACAAGTTGTGTAGGAATAGTTAGTGTGACTGTCATCATGGCCTCCTTGTCTGTCATGTCAGCCCACATAATGGATCTATTTTTTTTTTCCTTGTCCAAGTAGGTGATATATACAACCGTTATGTCCTCGATGAACACTTGTCCAGTTCAGAGTTTGTTCAATCCCTCTATCGATAGTACTTTGGGTGTTACAAGTCTAGAACTGGTAACAATTTTTAAACAGGAAAACTAAAGTGAAAGGTAGTGTGCATTATTTTTTTTGTATTCTTTTCTCATTGGCATAAATCTACAAGTAGACATATATCTTCAATGAACTATGGAGCCATAGTTTTGCAACCACACCTCTTAGTTTTGGGAACCTATGCTATGTTCGACGTCTCTCTTGTACTTGTTGATAATTCTTGTGAACTGCAAACCATGTATTCCAGATGACATCAGCATATTCACCATGCCATAGATGAATAAATAGCCAAGGAATTTTTTTTGGTAAACATACTAGGAACATAATGTATGCATGTTTACCTTTGGCCTTGTCGGTCTGTTGATGTCTGGGATGAATGACTACTCATGGACATGTAAGTGGTCCAATTTTTTCTGATGCAAGCATGTGTAGATGAACATCAGAAGGACTAAACAAGAATATGCATTGTATACTGTCCATAATAGTTCTTAATGTCACAAGCAAGGTGTAAGGAGATGGAATACAAAATAGGGTGTCAAGGGATATGCTGAGGGAACATGAGGACCCGAGGGTAAAATTATATGCCTCTGATTTTTTGGCTAGAAAAAATTGTAATGGCGGGGCACAATGACCAATCTGTATATCGCAGACCCCCAAAAGCCAAGGGAGCAATCTTGAACCTACCAGCCTGACACCCGCAATCGAAAAAGTGGGTAAGTATAGAATAAGGTAGAAGTGTGACCATAAATGTGAACCCAATAGTCCACTAGCCGGCGCACCAAGGCAGTTTTGGAAAGACCACTAAGCAGAGAAATTAGAAATCAAAAGGGATAATAGAAAATGGAAAAAGTAGAAATGGGGAGGGCACAAAGGCCCATTGTTTCCAAGTAATCGTTTTCTAGTCTAATAATATATGCCCCCACCCGGATTGTATATTTAATTTACTAGCATAGTTGGTATACCTTTTCGAATATTGTACCACAAAACCCTCTGCTGTTGCACATAACAATTCATCTTCCTATGAAACTAACTGTTTTCTTCCAAGGTAGAAACACCGAATATAAAATGGACATGACGACAAGTTAGTATGAAAACAAACATGTAAACGAAATAAAAAAAGTTCTATTTATTTCAATGTAACAGTAAATAGAATACGATTCACATGAGAATAAGAAAGAAGATATGTAGTATATACACACAAGAAAAAAAAAAGGTGCAAAGCAACATAACAAAAACAACAAATATACAGACAGTAAATGAAATACCGGACACTGGAATATGAAATAAGAGAACATGTATCCACCTCTATTACTCCTCATCTACATTCACACCAAAGAGTCGATCCTCCTCTCTAGCCATTCTATTTGTTTAAATGTAGGAATGCAAGAAAAATACAAAGGACATGAAGGAATTTAATATGCAGGAAGACATGTAATGAAGATAAGTTATTATGCAGGAAGGTACGCAACATATACATATAATAAGATAGGTGAACACATATACAAACAATAAATCAAATACAAAACAACGCAATATGAAATAATAGTATGGTGCAGATCCTCGACCCTCGAGCCAAGATCCGTGCAGGATCGTTCTAAATCTTCACCTGAGTTAGATTGACTCTTTGGTTTCCCCATAGGAAATAACACACACACAAGGTGTATTCCACAAGTCCTTCTGAGTTATGCCTATGTGAACCAACACCGGTGTTAACTCCACAATCAACCAACAAATGTGATCGGGACTTTTTCCCTTTCGTGATTTTGGATTTCACGATTTAGTGAATTTTGTTGTCGAGGCCCTTGTCTCTTCAACCTATGAAACTTGAAATGTCAACGAGGGTTGACTCCTTCAATGCACCGAACCCACGACTCTTTTTGCCCACGAATTTCAGATTTTCGGGACTTGAGTGAATGACCCACACTCGTTCCTCTTCCCTATGATTTCCCGGTTTCTGGAATTTCCCCCCTTTGGAAACAACGATGGTATTTTGGGATTTTCCCCAAATATTGACCATCCCTTTGACAAATTCTTAGGACCCACCTTTCGGTTTTTTCCTTTTCGCGATTTTGGGAGTTGCGTTGACATGAAACTCTGTCTCTTGACTCCCAAAACCCTGAAACCCAATTGGGCCCACTGCTATTGTGCTTCAATGTTTTTTGAGTTTTTCCTTTCACTCTTTGGGATTTTGTGACTTGCGAGATCCACAACAGAAAGGTTCCTCACCTCCCGAAACTCCGATCTCTGAATTCTCGAAACCTCGCCTCCAACGTGATCTACGGCTGAGATCCTCCATGATCCGATGAATCTGGATCTTTTGGATTTTTGCGAAACAGGAGTTTGAAACTCTCGATTCCAAAGATCGTTGCCTCCTCCGCTTCCTAACAGTCGAAGTGTCAAAATGCCGAAATCTTGAAATTCACCGTAAGTCACATCGCATTCCGTGACTTTGGGATTTTTAATGCTAAGTGCCCCGGTTCCTTGTCATCAAGATTCTTGGTATGCCGAACCCCGAAATACCGAAATTTCACACTTGATTATCCTTTTCGTGAACCGAGAGTTTGAGTGACCAAGGGTTTTGACCTGCACTCCCAACTTACGGGTTCTGAATTCATGAAATGACTTGACGACTCAAACAGACCATGATGAATGGTCCATGTTGATTCTTAATGTCAAGTTGGCGGATTCATCCAACTCCTAACCACCTTGCATCTCCTTTGGATCCTACAGTCCCCACGATTTCGCGAGTTCTCCTCGTAGAATTATGACCGCCCAATTCACTCCTCAATGACTTCTGCGAGATGAATCGGTGTTCTCCTTCCTGAACTTGTATTTTATGAGATGCTTTCGAATTTCATCTCCCTATGAACACTTCAAAGGTACTATCCCTGTTGAGCTTTCACTTGCAAACTCAAGTCCCCAAAAAGGGATTCTTCTTGCACTCCTTGTGGAAATCTTTCAAATAACTTATGGGTTATTTGAGTCCTTGACCCTGTGCACTCTTTGCAATAGCAGTCCTTCAACCTTCACCTTAGTTGATAAGTTCTAAGGATTCAACTAGCCTGCACACACCTTGCATGGCTCTGTGCTTTTCTTGCACTTATGTGGGTTGTGAGAACAACGATATCTCTCCTGAGCTTTCTGAGATAAAACTCAGATTCTTGTCAACGGACACCTTGCAGACGTTTCACTGCACTCCTTGCAAGAACTTTCAAGATGAGAAACAATTGAAACTCATTCTTTTCCTCTCTCAGAATTCATACATTCAACATGAAATCACACATTCAACCTAGCATTGAAACAAATGCATAAACAGATAGAATAAAACAACTGTAAGCATACCATTCAACAAATGTAAATAGTATGCATCATAACACCATGAAAATTGAGTCAAAGATTTATATATTAACTCAAGTGCTCCTATACATGGGTTCTTCTGTACATCTCTCTGCTATAGCTCAACAGCTTATGAATTCTCCTCTTCTTCTATTCTAATCCTTCAATAATACAAGGGTGAGGGTGTCTATATCCATTTTCCCTCCTACGCTTCTAAAACTGTCTAATCTCTTAATTCAAATATACCTACTTTCATTAAACAGACTTAATGTCTATTACACCCAACAGATGATAGCAAATCTCTCAAGATCTGTTTACAATATGAAAGTATGCTTCCTTTAACTACTATAATAATATCTGCTCATTAATTTTTCAAAAACATTTCAAAATGTGCAAAATGTGTGTTGCGCTTTTCCAACTGTCTTCTTCCTTTATGCTTGCTTAGCTGGCTTCTTATGATGCTCCTGCATCATAGTACAAGCATGTACCTTTCTATCACCTCTTCAACCGATGCAGTCAAGACTTCGTAGTTTTCTCCAGCTATTCATTTTTTTGGAATGTGGGAATGCACAAAATACAATGAACATGAATGGAAGCTGGTATGCACCGAAGAACAAGTAATATGTACATACAGTAAAAGAGACTCAACAAATAGAATAAAATATAGGTAGAAACCTGAAGCTTTGAGCATCTCCATCCATAGTTGTAAATATATAAGTTTTTTCCCTTCCCAAAATATATTACAAGCCACAAAATATTACGAAATTGCATGGCCATAGCTAAAATATTTTTGGTTTTCCATGGAAAAGTATCAATATATGATTCCACCCATGGAAATACATTTTCTTTATCCTCTACACAGATTKTTGTTCCAACGATACAAGATTTTGGTTATCTGTGGAAAACTACCCATATATGCTTCCATACATGGAAATATAATTTTGCAGTATTTTTGTTGTACATATCATATCTCAAGTACAAGACATTGTATCATGGTCACACAAKTCTGTGTAGAGGATAAAGAACATGTATTTTCATATGGGAAAATTTCACCATACATGGTTTATAAGTGCAACCTGCATATGTTTTATTTTAACAAAAAAACAACAGATATTGCAATTGCACATGTACTTCTCGAACTATTTTTCATGCAACTATTTTCTATCATGTCAACACTGAAGCACCATCAAAATCTCATAGTAGAAGATATGTCAACCTCTCCAGACACGAAAAATAACACAACCTCATGTCCACTCATGGGTGCAGGGGTTGAACACCGTAAAGCGTCCGAATAATAATAATAATACATAAAAAATAAAAAATAGTTCCAACTGTCGGCGCAGGACCCCAACCCTGCAAAACCAAAGAAAACAAAAGAAAACACAAAGCACCAAACCAGCGACAAAGAATGAACATGCCCAACTGCATCCCCAAGACCCCAAATCATAAACTTGAGCCAAACAAACACCAACAACCGACGAACCAACAAACCAATGAACAAGAAACAACCATTGAAACAATAGACAACATATGTATCTCCAACGATTATGAAACTGCAACTAAAGAACAGAAGGAACCAGAAACATATGACGAGCATGCCAGTACAAATAAGAAAACATTCTTACTTGCAAACTGCAAACAGTAAACAACAAACAAGCAATAGAAAATGAAACTATGGCATGGAAACTTACTCTGAAACGATGAAAGGAAAAAGCGCAGGTCGAATTGTGAACCAAACAACAAAAAGTAGAAATTGAAGAACCGATGAAGAAGAAACACCCACCGAAAGTAAGCAAGCAACAACCAAAAAACCAATGAAGAAGAAGCACTCACCAAACCAGTAAACAATGTATATAGCTTCAACGATGACAAAATTGCATTCCAAGTCTAGAAGAAGGATGAAACATACAATTCCTATTCAACTGGCGGTGGACAACAATATTGTCCAAATTGACTGCAACATTGTATGGAAAATTTCAAGAAAAAATGTACTTTGAGAAGCATATTTAGATAAACATTTAAGGTTGTCAGGCTGTCTAAGGGCTTCGCGTATGCAAACACTTAATCTGTCAGGCTTGTTTGAGGACCTCGTGTCATGTAAACATTTAAGCTGTCATGCCTATTCAAGCACCTCAAAAATAGTGTCAATACATTTCAATACAAATACAAAGGAGTAATAGTAATAATAGTAGCACAAATAAAAAAATAAATCGCAATACAAGATTGTAAACTTTGGAATTATCGATCACTATAAACCTTGGATATCTAAACATTTCAATATGATTAGTACAAATAAAAAAAGAACCTTACATGATAAAACTTTGGATATGGCAACATATAATTCATTGGGAATAGTGAATCTCGCAATAAGACCTCAAATCTGTCATCCAATCAGATCATAACATATATCGTTTTTTTATTATATAAAAAATAATGCTTTAAGTTCTCTATGTTGAACATTAGAAAGTATACAAAAATTTGTAGTCAAACGACAAACTAATATAAAGTCAATGAATTATCAATCGCTATAGTCCCTCTACTCCTTCGGCAAAGAATAATAAGAACATTATTCTTTCCAAGTGAAGAACAAATTTTCATAAGCTTTAGAGTCAAAATAAGAGGTAGATTAGGTCTAAAATTGCATTTGATGACAAAACATGTAAGTTTTGCGAGGAGTATAAAAACAATTTCTCTTGGTCTTATGTCCCTCAAGAGATATTAGACTTCCTTTTTAATCCCAATTCCCCACATACAAAGAGAGGGTGTCAAATGCATTTAATCCTATGGTTTATTCATTCAACGAGCAACAAGAGCTAAAATTTGAGGTCGCACAAAACATATTTGAGTGTTGGCAGAATGTAGAAAATGACATTTAGTTTAAATTAAAAACAATAATTTTGACGTGTATTAATTTATATAAATTGTTAAAAAAGAGATGAATGTAGACCGAAGATTGTAGGGTTGCAAATAAGGTATTTAGTTTTTTAATTTTCTAATCTTTCCCACTACATTCAAATATTGTTTTATTCTATTGAATTAATGAAATTTCCATATTTTACACAATGGGACTAGTAATAAACAGCCCGCTACAAACATTATACATGTTTCTACCAACAGTATATACATCCATCTATATTCGAAAATGCATATACCACTTACCTAAACATTCAAAGCTACTTAGAAAGTTATACATTGATGGCCATGTTATTACAGTAGCCCAGTAAATACACCAATAATTTAGTTCATAACACTGACCATGAATGTCAGTGACATTCTATGTGGTGAGACATCCAAACGTCATTCACATCCATATCAATGGAATTTAATGCGCAACGATTAGATACTGACGGTCCACGGATGATAGGATGATGAACACTCTACGTTTTGTTTAGTTGGGATTTGGGCAAACCCACTTACAAACAAAGTATTCACTACGTTGTATCTTGGGGTGTGTGGTGTTGAATGTAAGGTTCTAACCAGGTACTTATTAGTCCCTGCCATAGGCATAGAGGGACTATAGCGATCGATAAATTGTTGACTTCATATTGGTTTGTCCTTCGACCACAAATATTTCCATATTATCTATTGTTGGAACCAGGGAAATGAAAACATCGGTTTTTATATAAAAAAAAAATATCATATTTGTCATGATATGATTGGACAAGGGATTAGAGGTATTATTGTTGGCTTCGCTATTCCCAATGTTATATATGTTGTCATATCCAAAGTATTTGATCATATATGGTGTTTTTGAATCATATATTTTGTTATGCATTCGTCGAAGGTGGATTAATGCTAGCATTAGTTCGAATGTTTGGTTTAGAATTTTATGCTAGGTAAATTTATGGAAATGTTTGATATGGTGGCATATCCAAGTTTGGCATTTGAATACATTCTCTGGTATTTGAACTATTGTTACAAAAAATATATTAATTTTTTTGGGATACATCAGAGACCTGCCACATTGCATTTTTTTCTTAAATGTTTACAGAGCATTTCTGACAGACTTAAATGTTTACCTAACATGCTTGGTAGCATTCAATGGTTGCTTAACAGGCTTGTTACAATACATTTTCTTCCATTTTTTAAATTTATATGCTTCAGCGGCATTGTTGGTTCACTGGTTCATGCTTGTTTTTTGCATCTCCCCTAATTTCTTATTTTCATGTTGTTGTTGTTCCTTCTTGCCTATTCGTGTTGTTGCAATTTGCATGTTTGGGGTTCTACAATCGCGATTGGAACTGTGTCATTCCTGGTGGAGTGGTTTTTTCTTGCTTCTTTCTTCACTGCATGTTGTTTATTGTTGTTTTATTCGACTTTGCAGGGTTGGGGTCATACGCCTGCAGTTCGGCCTTTTGGTGCTTCTTAACTAGGTTGTTATTTGTTGCTTATTCTTGTTTGCCTAGTTAACTGGGTCATGATTTCTTTTTTCATCTCTAGTGATTTCTTATTTGCGTGTTGATGTTGTTCTTGCTTGCATGTCTGTGTTGTTGCAGTTTGTACGTTTGGGGTTTTACAATCACTATTGGAACTGTGTCATTCATGGTGGAGTGGTTGCTTCTTCCTTCCTTCTTCATTGTATGTTGTTTATTGTTTTTTTATTCAACTTTGCAGGGTTCAGGCCCTACGCCTGCAATTGGCCCTTTGGGTGCTTCTTAACTAGGTTGTTATTTGTTGCTTGTTCTTGTTTTCCTAGGGTTTGCAATGTTGGGATGTTGGATCCGCAGTTGGATCTCTTCTTACATTATTTTGCAGTGGAGTCTACATAGAATACTATTAAGATAAAACAACATACAAAAAAATTGCAGTCAATGTAAATTGCATCTCTTACACATTGAACTAGAGTTTGTCGGCCTCAAACTATATTTCATAGCTAGCAATGCTTTTTCCATGGATTATGTGTTGCTATGGTTTCATATTTATGAGAGTAAGTTTTGCTGTGTGAGCGATATAGTTGTTCTCTCCCTTTTATTTTCCTCCTGTAAACTGCATTTCTGGATCTATAGTTTCTCACCTTTCCGTGGTCATTCCGACTGACTGTCGTTCAGTTGCGTACTTATGCAATTTTATGGACACGACTTCACGGATAGGTTCTATCGAACTATGACAGGTCATCTTCAGCGTATACATCTTTCACCTTGAACTTTTGTGCTACAGAATTTGACCAACACTCGTCGAACTCGCAATCGTGCCTCTACCTCCAATGAGCTTTTCTATTCTACCTAGCTTTCCATACTTAGTCGGGTTTTCAAAGTTTGGTGGTTTGACACCTTTCTGGGTTAAGAAAATTTCAAACCATCCTCGCTACCTTCTGTCGTTCCCAATAGACATTAATTATGCTTTCAAAAGTCACAACCGACCAAACAGGTTCAAAAAGATTGGCTTTAATAAGTGGAAAGCGCGAGGACATCTCCCATTAAAATGAATAGACAGGTGAATATTATGGGATCTAGTAATTTCTTTTGCCTGCATTTTGAATATGAGAAAAAAAAAATGGCTCTTTTAGTTCTCATAAAGGCTTCATCATAATCCATGAACGTGTCACCCACAAAGGCCTTGATGTCATGTCCCTCTTTAATATTATGGATATCTTAGATGTCAGATTTGAGAACCTGCTCAGATATGGGAATGTTAACACATGTTATTAGTAACTATTGAATGTACATATTCAAAAATATTGGCATTAATAAACAAATATATCGAGAGCAACTATCATTAAAACGAATTAACACAAAATCTATGGAAGATCATCGAACTTTGCTTTTAAATACTTATTTCCATTTATCTCTGTCATCAAAGAGTTGTGCTTTAGGGTTCATTCATTCTAATGTTCCTAGTCATGGACATGTAAGAAAACCTAGAGATGCGATTGAGGCCCAGATGAAAGAAGATAGACTGGTTTTATATGACGTGAGATTTGAGTAAAAAAAAAAACTCTGTTATCCAACAGAAACTCAGAGAGGAGGAAAAAAAAAGAACAAGTATCTTCTAGTTGGTGTTCTCCCTGTGTTTGATGCTTTGGTTGGTTAAAAAGGCTGCTTGGAGATTTTTTTGTTGAACTTCTTTGTTTTCTTGCTGGGAGATGTAATGGATTTTCAGGTCATGTGCAAAATATTTCTTCGTTGAAGTATATGATTTCTTGCAACAACATAGATTTGGAAAGTGTATCGAATTCTGCAGATCCCATAAGAATTTGTCTTCCTCGGGGGCAGCGCACTTACTGTGGCTTGCAAAATGGCCTGCGATGTTCGTAAATGACGTGAAATATTAATCCATTTGTGAATGTAACCAGAGGTGGGTAACATAAATTATATGGGTGGATAAAACGACATATTATCACTACAAAAGTTTCTATTTAAAAGTTTGTTGAACTACTTATGGGTGTGGTAACCGACTTGACATAAATCCATGTTCTTTGTCAAAATTTGTTCGGTTTCCTCTAGATGTTGTTATGGACTCCACATATTTGGCATCAGCTCTGAACATTCCAAACCTTTTTGTGGGCCGCCATATCTACCACTGCTATGAGGAAAGATATATTCTGATGCGATCTGCAACATTTGATACACTTTCCAGACCTGTGTTGATGTGTTCTGCAACATTTGATACACTTCCTAGACCTGTTCTTCCCGAAGAAGTGATGTACCTCAAAAAATTAACATTTTGCAGCTGGGTTGGACATTTTTTCCAATTTACTATAATAAAGCAAACAAGCTCAACATACAAATCTTCAGGTAACCTTTTCAACCAAACAGATGATCGAATACATGGAGAATAGCAGTCACAACATACTTGAATTTTCTTCCCATCCCATAGCTATTGTAACATAAAACAACTCTCTCCACATTGAAATTGGCTTGAATCACATTTCTAAGTTGTCTCAGATGTCAAGGGTTGGGAACATTGGAAGGAAAGAAACTTAAACCCCAAGTTTTCGATGACAGAGGGAAATTAATACTTGAAAAAGAATGGAATGTTGAATAACCAACCATTGCAAGCAAGCCATATCTGGAAGAGACAAGCTATTCAAAAAACTAGGATAGATGTAGTTGGCAGCAACAAATAATTACAAGACTCGAAAGTGATATTCAACTCAATTGTTTCGAATAAAGGGTTTGCACGTCAAGAAAACTATGAACAAGCTACATCAATGTACATATTTTTTATTGGTCGACAACAGGCAAAATCGCAATCATTGTGGCAAATAGTCTCAGTTGTATTTTGTAACCCATCTTATTTGAATATAGAATAATTCTGGTTATTTTTTTAATAGTATTTTCCAATATCTGGTATTTGTTTTAATTTTATTTTGGAGGACCTGTCCTACTTCCATTCTTCAGGTCCCATAAATAGAATGAATTAATGAGTTACAAGAAGGAAACTCAAGTGTTGACGCAATGTTCTTGTTCAGTATCTTGCATATATTCCAGCTTCTTCTATTTGATAATATTCATTCATATATACTAATATTAGTAGTATTGAAATAAATACAAAAACTTCTTCTTCGACAAATCTTAGGCAATTATGTTTGGGTTTGCCGTATTAAAAAACTATGTTCCATGTTTCGTCAAATACATCTTGCAGCCAAAGATCTTCTGTGATATGCAATTCATTCTTTAACTACTCATAACTCATGAGGCATTCTAAAATATTGGCATTAATAAAGGAACGACTGAAACTGTCTTAATTACTTAAATCACATGAAATTTTGATTACATTTAATTTAATTTAGATATAAATTTTTATGGAGAGTCAGCATTTTCGCATGTCATTGCAAGGAGTACAAGATGAATAGATGATAAGAAGTTTATCTCATTGAAACCACAATGAAAATTCATGTTTCTTGTTGCGTTATATACATCTTGCAGTCAAAATTTTCTTGGTTTCAACGAAATTTGTGAACCGAAGAGCATCCTACAAATTGGGAGATCATTTGCATTTGAAATAGAAATAATACATTAATATATATTAGTATGAATACTATTCAGATAAATATGAAAACTTTGTCCATTAATACATATTAGTATGAATACTATTGAAATAGATATCAAACCTTTCTCTTGGCCAATACTTAGCCAGTTATCTGGGGAGCAGGCCACGAGTTCGTGGTACCTAGCACATATGTCTCCTGTTTCATCATATACATCTTGTAGCCAAAGAAATTCGGTAATCTGTAGTTTATGATTTTACTAGTGAGAATCCAATAGGGGTTTGAAAACATTGCCATTAATAAATGGAAAAAAATAAAAAATTGACTGTCAGATACTTATCCCTTTTCCCCTTTTCCTTTTCCCATCTAGTATGGATTTCTGGTTTTATACTTAGTCTTCCTTCTATGATGGGCGGTTGCAGGGTTCACGGGATGACATATCTTCATCTCCATCTGTATATTCACATGACGTATCCAACCGACCATTGTTCCTTTCCATACCTTGTCAATTTTATGTCCGCGGTTGACAGGTTGGTGCATACGAACCGGCCTTTTCTTCTTCCTGCCCGTTATTTCTTTCTAGATATATACTTAGTCACCTTTCTATGGTATCCGGTTCCAGAGTTAGCAGGCTGACATGTCTTCATCTCCATCTATATCCTCACATGAAGGATCCGATCGACCGTTGTTCTTTTCCATAATTATCCAATTTTATGGTCGTCATTGCGGCGTCGACGCTTACGAAATCGATTTTTTATCATTCCATTATATACATCTTGCACTCAAAACATCCACGATCTATAATTCCACTATAGGTTCCTCGTATACATTAACTTCATTCAAAGTATCTTTCGCTACCTTCCATCCTTGACAACTTCGCATCCTTCCTTATATACATCAACTATGCTCTTACTAGTGACAACTAGACACAGTGGTATGAAATATGCTTCTGTGATCTACAATTTATGCCTTAACTAGTGAGAAATTAGTAGGGGTTCAGAAGGATTTGCATTACTAAGAAAACACTAGATGTTCTTCTATGAGATACTTAGTCATTTTTCCCTTGTCTTGTTCCCATGTATTATCACTTTCTAGTTATATATGCAGTCGCATTTCTATGATCATGGGCTCCAATGTTGGCATGGCGAATTGAACCTCCCATAGTTCCTTTTCATACTTAGTTAATTTTATCCCCGCAGTTTCCGAGTTGGCCCTTCCAAAATCTACAGCTTCTTGTTCCATGCTATACATCTTCCACTCAAAATTTTCGTGATCTACAATTCCACTGCGGACTCCTTTGTCCTTCTTCCCTTTTTTTTCCCATGTATTATGGGACTATAAAGTATGGACATGATACTTTATAGACCATGTACGGATTTCACATTTCATACCTAGCCACTTTTTGGATCGCGGGTTCTCGAGTGGGCGAGCTCAAAATTGGGCCTCCATTGTTCTGTGCCCTACATATAGCACCCATAATTATGTGATATACAAATTGACAAGCGAACCTGCGAGCTAGCTGACTCAACATTGCACTTCTATTGTTTTGTGTCCTCCAAACAATGCTTGCAATTCCACGATATACAAATTGACACATGGACTCCAGGGTTGGCGGGGTGAAGATTTCCAATACAGTATCTAAAAACAGTATTAAAAACATTATTTTCAATACTAAATTATCTCTTAGTAGTGGCAACTAGACACAGAGGTACGAAATAGTTGGCATCACACCCTCCGCAATGTCAAATTAACTAACATATTATGAAATCGTCCACTCTTCCATGTTACATATTATGCATTCGAATGTTTAGAGAAATACAATTTGAACGTCAGGGCACCGCGTCTTCTGTAGAGACCTTGTTAGCCTGTATTGGATCCTCCTGTTGTCGGGTTCACGAAATGTCCAACTCTTAGATACTATTTCGGGTTGGCACCAAGCTTTTTTCTACCATGGTTCATAAATATTTCAAATTATCCCCAGTAACTTCCTCTCATTCCTAATATAGATTGGTTGTGCTATTACTAGTGACAACTAAACACAATGGTACGAAATAGTTGGAATCCGGCCCTACACAATATACAAATTGAATTATTCTCTTGCTAGTGACAATTGGACACAGTGGTACAAAAGATGCTTCCATGATCTGAAATTTATGCCTTAACTGGTGAGATATCAACCAGGGTTCGAAAGGATTTGCATTACTAAGAAAACACTAGATGCTCTTCTGCCAGATACTTAGTCCATTTTCCTGTGTATTATCGCTTTCTAGTTATATACTTAGTCGCCTTTCTATGATCATGGGTTCCAACATTGCCATGGCGAATTGGACCGCCTGCTGTTTCTTTTTAGACTTAGTGAATTTTACGCCCGTGGTTGCCGGGTTGGCGCTTTCGAACTTTGCTACTTGTTGTTCCATGATATACATCTTCCACTCAAAATTTTTGTGATCTACAATTCCACTGCGGACTCCTTCATCCTTTTTCCCCTTTTTTATTCTCGTGTATTATGGGACTATAAAGTATGGACATGATATTTTATAGACCATGTACAGGTTGCGCATTCCATACCTAGCCACTTTTTGTATCGTGGGTTCTCCGGTGGACGGGCTCAAAATTGGGCCTCCATTGTTCTGTTCCCTACAAATAGTACCCCTAATTTTGTGATATACAAATTGACAAGTGGACCTGTGGGCTGGCTGACTCAACATTGCACTTCTATTGTTCTGTGTCCTGCAAACAACGCTCATAGAAATTGACACAAAAACTCTAGGGTTGGCGGGGTGAATATTGCCATTGTTTACGGATTGTAATCCCTATCAAAAATCTAACAGTATCTAAAAATATTATATTCAATACTAAATTAGCTCTTAGTAGTGACAACTAAACACAGAGGCACAAAACAGTTGGCATCACAGCCTCCGCAATATACAAATTTACTACCGAATTCTGACATCGTCCGCTCTTCTGTGTTATAGATTATGCATTCAAATATTCGCAGCGATACAATTTAAACGTCGAGGCATCGTGTCTTCTGCAGAGACCTTGTCAGCATGTTTTGGATGCTCCTGTTGCCGGGTTCACAAAATGTCCAACTTCTGGATACTGTTTTGGGTTGGCACCAAGCCTCGTTCTACCACGGTTCACAAATGTTTCAAAGTATCCCCAGTAACTTCCTCTCGTTTCTAATATAGATTGGTTGTGCTCTTACTAGTGACAACTAAACACAATGGTATGAAATAGTTGGCATCCGACCCTCTGCAATATACAAATTGACTACCAGGTTCACATCTTCTACTCAAAATTTTCGTGATCTACAATTCCACTGCGGACTCCTTAGTCCTTTTTCCCTTTTATTCTTCCCATGTATTATGTCTTTCTGGTTATATACTTAGTCTCCTTTCTATGGTCGTGGGATCCAACATTGGATGGATGACATATATTTATCTTTATCTATATAATCACACGACAAATCCAACCAACCGTTGTTTCTTTCCGAACTTAGCCAATTTTATGGCTGCGGTTGCCGGGTTGGCGGTTTCCAACTTTGTTTCTTCTTGTTACGTGATGTATATCTTGCACTTAAAACTTCCATGATCTACAATTCCACTGCAGACTCCTCAGACTCRCAAGCTTCACTCTACCACAGTTCACAAATGTTTCAAAGTATCTGTCATTGTCTTCCATCCCGACTAACTTGTTGCCATTCCTAATACACATTGGTTATGATCTTATTAGTGACTCTTACTAGTGACAACTGCATACACTGATATGAAACGGTTYKCATCCACCCCTCCACAATATATAAATTGACTATCAGGTTTTGACATCATCCCCTCTTCCATGTTACAGATTATGCATTCAAATGTTCTGAACGATRCAATTTGACCGTCAGGGCCTCACGTCTTATGGGGATACCTTGTGAGTGTATTTTGGATCCTCTTGTTCATGGGTTCATGAAATCTCCAATTCTTAGTCACTGTTTCAGGTTGACACATTCAAAATTTGTTGCTTCTTGTTTCATGACATACATATTGCACTCAAAATTTCTATTATTTACAATTCCACCGTGGACTCCTTGGTCCTTTTCCCCTTTTCCTCTTCCCATGTATTATTTCTTTGTGGTTATATACTTAGTCACCTTTCTATGATCATGGGTTCCAACATTGGTGGGTTCACATATATTTACCTCCATTTATATAATCACACAACGAATCCAACCGACCGTTGTTTCTTTTCATACTTAGCTAATTTTATGGCCGCGGTTGTCAAGTTCACAGTTTCAAACTTTTCTTCTTCTTGTTTCGTGATGTACATATTTCACTCAAAACTTTTGTGAACTACAATTCCACCACAGACTCGTCAAACTCACAAGCTTCACTCTACCATGGTTCACAAATGTTTCAAAGCATTTTTTTCTTCCTTCCGTCCTTACTAACTTCTTGTCCTTCCTAATATACATTGGTTATGCTCTTACTAGTGACTCTTACTAGTGACAACTACACACACTAATACAAAACAATTAGCATCTAGTTGTCTATAATATACAAATTGACTACTGGGTTCTGACATCGTCCCCTCATCCCTGTTACAGATTATGCATTCAAATGTTTCGAATGATACAATTTGACCATCGGGGCCTCACGTCTTCTTGGGATACCTTGTCAACCTATTTTGGATCCTCCTGTTCACGGGTTCACAAAACCTCCAATTATTAGTCATTGTTTCAGGTTGACGCATTCAAACTCTGCTACTTATTGTTCCGTGATATACATATTACACTAATAATTTTCGCGATTTAAAATTCGACCATAGACTCCTTACTCCTTTTTCTCTTTTCTTATTCCCCTGTATTATCGCTTTGTGGTTATATACCTAGTCGCTTTTCTATGATCATGGATTCCAGCATTGGCGGGCTGACATATCTTCATCTCCATCTATATTCTCACATGACGAGTCTGAAAGACCGATGTTCCTTTCCATAGTTAGCCAATTTTATGGCCGCGGTTTTCATGTTGGTGCTTTTGAACTCTGCTTCTTCTTGTTCCATGATATACGTATTGCACTCAAAATCTATGTGATTTACAATTTGACCGTGAACTCCTTAGTCCTTTTTCCCTTTTCTTCCTCCCATGTATTATCGTCTTTTGGTTATATACTTAGTCGCTTTTTTATGATTTCGGGTTCCATCCTTGGCGGGATGACATATCTTCATATCCATCTATATCCTTAGATGACGAATCCGATCGACCGTTGTTCCTTTCCATACTTCACCAATTTTATGGCCACGGTTGCTAGGTTGGTGCTTTCGAACTCTTCTTCTTGTTCTGTGTTATACATCGTGCACTGAAAACTATCGTGATCTACAATTCCACTGCAGACTCCTCGAACTCACAAGCTTCATTCTACCACAGCTCACAAATGTTTCAAAGTATCTCTCGCTGCCTTCCATCCCCACTAACTTTGTGTACTTCCTGATATACATTAGTTATGATCTTACTAGTTATATACAAATTTCCCTCTGGACTGTCCTACCAAACCCTCTTCATTGTTACATGTATTGCACTCAAAAAGTTTTGAGACATACAATTTGACCCTCACACCCTCACCTCCAATGATTATACCTTGTAACCCTAATTTGAATCTACTTTTTCTCATACCCGCGATCTCCGTACCTTCTTACTATTCAATTAGAAACCTTTCATGATAATAACTAGCCATGTAGGAACCGTCAACATTGTCATTAATGAGAAAAAAACTCGAGGAGATCTCCCATTATTATGTATTAAACCAAGATGTGCAGAGAGTTATTTTTTCCCTTCTAATTGTTCATCTCGAACACGCGTCATCATGTTGGCCTGCTCAAGAAATATACAATGCTTAATCGCTCATTCTCGTATCCGCGATGTTCACATTTCTATGTATGCAATTACTAGTGTTTAATGTTAACAACGCATCATGCAACAACTGTCCAAATTGTCATTAATGAATGAAAGTCTCAAGGACATCTCCCATTCACACGCATTGGAGACTTTTCATTTCATTCATTGTCTGGAGAAAACAAACATTCTCATAGACTTATGGAAGCAGTTCAATAGCAGTTTTGTGGAGATATAGTAAATATCTTCGGACATCAGGACCAGAACTTCCAGTGGTCCAGGGAATATTTTTACCATTCATCCCATTCTACCCAGAATGAAGTGATTTGGACCTCTATAATAGCTCGTGCAGGATGCGTCCCTGAGGTTTTTGACTGTAAGGAAGTGGTCTCTTGGTGCACCAAAAAATATATTCCAGGACAAATAATTGTTCCACTGTGCGACCATTCTCCTATTTATTTGTTACCTCAGGTCTTCCGCGATATGTTAAAATTGCCCGAGCCAACATTGACACTCAGAGGACACGATTGCACGTAGTTTCTAGAAAAATATGATAATGGGTTGGACATATTAGCCGACTTCCTCGAATACCCAACAACAGTTTCTGAAGATATCACAAGGTTGCAGGCAAGTTCCTTTAGAAATTCATTCCGAGAAATTGCTTGGTTGTTTACAAGAATAATGGGACAGGCATCCATTACAAGCATTTCCCATATAATTATTTATATTTTTTATTTCATAATGAAGGAACAATACATTTTCGATTGGGGGAAGCTAATTTCCATTAAGATATGTTCCCATTTGTCATGATTAAAATAATTGAATAAATTTTATATGTCATCCTACTTGATTTTCGCAATAGTGCATTGTTGTCCGTTTTCAAAACTTTCTCTTTCCAATAAAATAAACTGTGGATTCGGCCCAGTAACTTTATGGTATGAGGCCCTATGGAGGCACAAGGCCTCCCATTGTTTTTATGAAATTTTTAATGGCTTTTTCTCAATTTTCAAATATTTCTTGTTAGGCAAGGGTTCTCTGCGGATGTTTGGCTAGGAAAACAAGTTTTTGAATAGGAAGGGAACACTTGAACAAAAGGAAAATCACAGTGTCCTCATGGTCTTTGGCTCTAAGTAAAATCCTTCTTTCCTTCCATATCCCATCATGAACAAGATGTTTGTTGCAGAAATAGCAAGGCAATAAAACCATTGGTTGCATTTTTTCCATGACAAGAAAAAAAAAACAGTCCATTCCTCTGCCCTGGAAAGTTAGAGACTTTGTGTGCAGAAAGGTCTACAATATTGACGATTTTGTGGACATTTCAATAAATTGAACCTAACGTATGCTGAAAGGATAAAAGGGTTTGACCCTAATGGGATTTTTCAAGAACATTTATTGGCACTTGGCTTCAACAACTATTTTATCCATAGACACCTGATCGATGACAGGGATAGTGACGACAATAATCCTACTTGTGTTGATTGTGACGCTGAGACATTTCAAAGAATGATTGAACGGTACATACAACAGGGAAAAGTATCCAGTGAGAAGAGTACCCAGTCCCCCGCCAACACTCCCGAGAGAACAACATCACGGAGCATCGCTTCGATGGCCCACCCCAATAAGAAAGAAAACCAGAAATATTCGAATGGAGGAGGAGATAAAAACCCTCCTCGCATAAAAATTGATAGTTCTCACAAAAGTCCACTAACCAAGAAGAGAAAAAACAATGCARGGAAGGCGTAGGAACCYGAAATTGAAAGTGAACAACTGCAACTTGAAATTGAAAATGACCACATGCAAAAAAATGGGTCGTTCGCAGTGGAAATAGCTAAGACCAAATTTTTTTACAAAGATGAATCCTTTGTATTCCAGAGCGTTGTTTTTGAMAGCCAATCTAAAACTATGGTCATTGAGAATAGAGATGTAACAAAYAGGAAAGGAAAATCTTGCACAGAGATTAACTTTAGGAAAATGCGGTTGTCCCAAATCTCTTCATTTCACCAAGTAACCGGTGAAATTCTAAAGGATTCCATTGGAGGAATTGAGACAGAAAATGACAGACTGAAAGACTGCCTCAATGAATTTGAGAAGGCTTTCATTGCAATCCCATAATTTTCCTTTCCTTTAGCAAAAATCGTACCTACTACCACTGCAGCCAAGATGAAAGTATCCTCTACCCTCCTTGCATGCTCTAGAGCCCTTATATAGAATAACATCAACAAAAGAATGCATCTAGTTATTGAATCCCTTGAAACATCGCAAAATGTTAAGCCCTAATATTGGCTCATTACCCCTAATTGGGGCATATTAGATTAGTAATGTTATTTTATTTATGTTGGCTTTATTCCATTAGTTGTAATTATACCTCCTAGTCTCCTATATATACCAAGGAGACATTTTCATTTGGAATCATCTTGTACTTGAACATTTAAGTGGGGTAAAAGGAGGTTGTCCCCTTGAAAAGGATTATTATCTGAAATTATCTATTTTTCAAGGCGTTGAGTACTTTTTCTGAGTTTTTTCTATGCTATATTGATATTTGGTTCTTAAAATATGGTATCAGAGCTCAAGGTCTTGGGGTTTCACTACTACATATGAGACAACTTGGAATTTTCACTATAACATTTTTTCTACAATGTCTCAGAAGTAACAGCTTGAGGAATATTTAGTAGATGGATCAAGGTACTTTGGGTTAAAAATTCAGTTCCTGAAGCCTTATACTTTCAGAGATACAACCTACACAAGATAGGGTTCTGGAATCATACTGAACTGAGTCATTGCGTAATTTTAAATATAATTTCTTTTTTGTAACATTTCAGACCTTGAATTCCAAAGGATATTCACAGAAATTAGTA
>JASDQU010818735.1:86262-96617 GCA_032191745.1 Picea mariana | reverse complement strand
AAAACAAGTGTTGCATGGCAACGTAGTCCTTGTCGGGTTGGAATGGGAATAAATGCACAGGTATGGAGGGACCGTGGGAGAATGAGAAGCCTGAAGTACCAAAGACACATGGAAACTGTCGTAGACACGTGGCAAGCAACAGACAGGACAAGTGGTGTCCATGTAGAAAAGGACATGTGGCACTCTGCGACACGTTAGCCATAAGACGTCAAGCTGCTACATAACTCCGGGAGAATGTCGCTCCACGAGTTTTCCTTCCAGAACAAACACAGTTCCCCCGAAGTCCGAAACCTCGAAGAGTCGGAGTCTGGAATTCTCGAATTAGTTAATGATAATATTATATTAATATCGGGTTAACAAGTAATTAGCGAGAAAGTCATTTTGTGAGAAATTTGTTCCAACGCTAAATATGGTCAGGGGAGTTCTAAAATTGGCAGGTTGGTAAAACTTTAGTAGGGATGCTAAAGTGCCAGGGTCGCCCAGATCGCACATTGGAAACTGATCGACGGCTCACATTCATTTCGAAAAGAGAAGGCGCCCGAGCGTTAATCTCCTAGAGCAATTCTAGCATTGAAACCATTTAGTTTTTGAAAGTATTCTCATTCTTGTTATACCATGTTTTGTATAATCCATCTTGTTTTTATTTTCTTAATAAGATTCCGTAATTTTTTCTATTACCGGTAGTGCAGCAGATAGCTACTAAAAAGCACAGATATCCCCATCACTTGTAACTTGATATATTGTTGGAGTTTGACTTACCATCTTGGAAATTTTTGTTCCTACGTAGTAGGTTTTATCTCTTTAATGTATTTATGAAATTCATTTATAATGATCTTTGTATACTTCCAACTAACTTTCATCCCAATATTTAGTGTTAACTTCAATTTCCATAGTCAATTTTTTTATTTTTCCTATGGACAAAGTAAGAAACATTCATTTCATTCTATTAAATAGATCATCTGGCTTGTCTGTCACTATATGTGTTTAGGATAAATAAAGTTATATGTGGTGGCAAAAAACCCATATAATTTTTTTTGAAAATGTGTTCAGTGTCGAAGATTTTTTGATCTTCATGTGTGACCTCTGTGTTTGCTAGTTTTTTCTATATATTAACACACACCTAACATGATTGTTTGTTTTCACGAGTTTTCTCATTGAAGTTAATTTAAACTGTGTGAAAAGAAGGTGTCAAGACAGAGGAAGATACCATTTTCCTAAAACTTTTGTCCGTGAGCAGCAAACCCACTTTGAAGAGGTTGACCTGCAATTTCTCTCTAGGAAGAGGGCATCTTTGTAACATGCCTATCGAACTGAAATACTTGTAAGATGCCTATGACAGTTCAGTATAGTACCAACTGATATATTTGTAACATGTCTATCCAGTTGATTTTTTTTTGGCAATGATAAAAAAATTTGATGGTTTTTATTTCTACGGATATTATTGCAAATGTATTTACAAGTCTGTTGACCCTTGAATCTGTTAGGACCGAAACGACACCTAACGAGGATGTCAATCCTACTGCGTTTTTATAGATGTGGTACTCCTCTTTAAGTTTTTCTTGGGGCGTGTATAGTTCAAATGCGAGACGTAGAGAAAGTCCAACGTAATGACTTAAAGCAATACAAAATGATAAAAAAATGTTTTTTTTTTGTTTTTTGAAATAAAGGTTTCTGGAAAATAGGACCAAGAATCACACACATTAAACATTCAAATTAAATAAACACAATTTCCTGACATCCAGCATAGTTTAAGATAAAGATTTATGAGCACATAAAAATAAAAGAAGATGACTGGCATGCATAAAGAGAACTAACTTTGCATTATGAAAACAAGGTTACAAGGCATCGTCGAGATTGTTCACAAAATAGTTTTCTTTGAAATTTCTCAAAAAATAATAATGTGTATTACATATTCCTCGAAATTTAAATGTGTTTGTCATATAAACTGGGATTGGGGCTCTCGCGGACCATAAAATAAATAAGTACAAGAAATAGGACTGTAGAAAGAAGAAGTGGGCGACGGTAGACAGCAAGACCTGAAAAGAAGAAATCGGAAGCTATCAATCTTTGGTTAGACATTTCTACTTAAAGAGGTGGAATAACTAGATTGATAAAGAAAGCAGGATGTGATCAGTATAGACTTACTATGATGGTATCTCTCCCCCTTTGCTATTTGTTTGTTGATGCCTTTTTATTGCTCTCATCGACAGTTACTGGAATCATGCCAACCGCTTGTTGCCTTTCGTCGGTGAGCTTGTCGATTGTCCTTTGGAGCCATTCTTCATTGTAGCTTCTCATGGGGGGCACGTTGATCTCATACCGGATTTTTATGTTGAAAAGTTTGCTTTCTAATTCCCTTAGATCGATAGATAGATTACCCAGAGCTTCTTCAATTTCTTGATTTTTTACCGAATAGTCCACTAGCCAGTTGTCCATGTCATCCTCATCATATTCAAGGTTGTCATAAAACTTTTCTAAAGACAACCCCTTAAAATTCTCAACTTGTTCATCGAAGGCTTGCTTGGTTAAGAACAAGGAGTTGAGGATTAATTTGGAGTCTTGGACCTCGTTGGTACTTTCGACTAAGTCTATTTCGGTCATCTTTTTGAATAATTCTTCTTTCTTTGATACAACTTGTTTGCATGACAGGACAATGAGATGTAGGTTCTTAACTTTCTCTTTCCAACATGCATTTAATTGTTTGATCCGGTTTGGGGAGGAGAGATCTTCTTCTCTTCTTCTCTTCTTCTCATTTATGTCATGTTGGTGACTTTGATGCCAAAAGGGACAACCACGTCTAGATAGAAACCTTCTTCATTTTTTAAATTCACCTGCAAATATTCATGGAGGGCATGTGCCCTCATTCCAAATGAAGTTATACTTTTTTATGTTTCCCAAGCTTCAGTTATTAGCTCCATTATTTTCTTGATATTCTTCTTCACATAGCCTCTACACAATGTGAGGAGGATGGAGGATCCTTTTAACTTGGCTGCAGGGGTGGCAAGCACGGTTATTGCTAAAGGACTGGTAAGCAATGGGAAAGGAATCAAAGCTTTCTCCAATTCCTTGATTCGTTCCTTCAGTTTGGCATTCTCCACCTCAAGGCCTCCAATGGAATCATCAAGAGCATCTCCGGTTGCTCAGTGAATTCGGGAGATTTGGGATGGCTGCATGTTCCTAAGGTTAATCTCTTAATAAGATTTCCCTTTCTTATTTCTTACATCTCTCTTTTCAATAATTAATTTTTTAGATTCGCTGTCAAAAACAGTGCTCTGGAATACGAAGGATTCATCTTCATCAAAAATCTTGGTCTCAGTTATTTCCATTAGGGTATTATGGTGGATCGCGTCCCCGGGTTGATCAACGTTGGGGAATACGTTTTCGAGATCAGTCTCAAGTTCCATGTCTTCAAGGGAGAACACATGTATATCATTTTCAGTTTGGGGCTCTTCCGCTTCTTCCACAACGTTTTTTCTCTTCTTCCTCACGAGAAGCTTGTGAGAACTATCAATTTTACCTGGAGGAGGGTTCTTATATCCTCCTTCGTTTGAATAATTGTGGGTTGTTTTCTTACTGGGGTGGGTCGTTGGAGTGATGCTCCAAGATGTCGTACTCTTAGGAGTGACAGCTGGGGATTGAACACTCTTCTCACCGGGGCCTTTTCCCTGTTGTTTGTACAATTCATTGGTGCTTCGCAATGTCTCTAGGTGGCCAACGCCAGGAGTAGGAGTGTTCGTGTCATTGACTCTGTCTTCGTTCAGGAGTGTATGGATTAAAGAATTGTTGAAGCCAACTGCTAGTAAATGTTCTACAAAAATATCGTTAGGGTCGAACCCTCTCAATCTTTCAGCATATCTTAGGTTCAAGTTGTTGAAATGGCCTACGAATTCGTCAATCTTATTGATGTTCCTGAACACGAAGTCCTCGAATTTTCGGGGCAAAGGAATGAAATGTTTTTTTCTCTTCTCATGGAAAAAATGCAACCAGTAGTTGTATTGCCTTGCTATTTTTGTAACAAACATTTTTCCCAGAATGTGACATGGAAGGAAAGCAATATTTTCCTTGGAGCCAAAAATCATTATTACACTCTAGTTCTCCATTTGTTCAAGTGTCCCCTTCCTATCCAAAAACTTGGTTGCCTGGTCAGACATTCAAGGAGCATCCTTTCCTAACAATAAATCTTTGAAAACTGAGACAAAGTCATTAAAAACCTCATAAAAACAATGGGAGGCCTTGTGCCTCCATAAGGCATGGTACCAGAAGGTTACTAGGTCGAATTCACAATTTACCTTCTTGGACATAGACAGTTTTGGAAATGGACAACAATGCGTTATTGCGAAAACCAAGTAGGATGACATATAAAATTTATTCTCTTGTTTGAATCGTGACAATTGGGAATAGATTTCAATGGAAATCAGCTTCCCCCAATAAAAAATGACTTGTTCCTTGACCGTGAAAAACAAAATATAAAGAATCATGCGGGAAATGCTTGATGTGAATTCCTATCCCATTATCCTCATAAACAACCAAACAATTTCTCAGAATGGATTTCTAAACGAACTAACTTGCAACCTTGTGATATCTTCAAGAGCCGTCGTCGGGTCTTTGAGGAACTCGGGTAAGAGGTCCAACCCGTTATCATGTTTTTTTAGGAACTCCTTGCAGTCTTCTCCTCTAAAGGTCAATGTTGGCTCCGGCAATCTCAACATCTTGCGGAGGACCTGAGGTGACAAAGAAATAGGAGAGTGGTCCCACAGTGGAATAATTGTTTGGCTTGAAATATATCTCTTGGCGTACCAAGAGACCACCTCCTTACAGTCAAAGACTTCAAGGACACAGCCTACATGAGCAATTCTAGAGGTCCAAATTACTTTGTTATGGGCAGAAGGGGATGAGTAGTAAGAATATGCCCTAGACCACTGGAAGTTCTAGTCCTCACACCTGAAGATGTTCATTGTATCTCCACATAATTGTTGTCAAGTTGTTGCCATGAGTTGACGAGAACGTTTGTTTGCTCTAGAAAATGTTTGAAATGAACACTCGGAAGGGATAATATAACCCTCCGCAAATCTTGGTTTAATGTGTATGAATGGGAGATCTCCTCGAGCCTTACACTCATTAATAACAATCTCTACGGTTCATGCATGATGAGTTGTTAGCATTAAAGCTTACTAATTCCATACTTAGAAAGAAGAGCGAAGGTGGCGGGGATGGCAAAGAGCGATTAAGGATTGGAGATTTCGTGAACCCGCCAACACGACAACCCGCGAAAGACATTCCATGATGTTTGAAATGAACACTCCAAAGGGATAATATAACCCTCCTCAAATCTTGGTTTAATGCGTATTAATGAGAGATATCCTCAAGCCTTTCGCTAATTAATGACAATCTTTATGGTTCTTGCATGATGAGTTGTTAGCATTAAAGCTTACTAATTGCATATTTAGAAAGAAGTGTGAAGGTGGCAGGGATGGGGAAGAGCGATTAAGGAATGGCTAAGTATGGAAAGTGTCGGGCTTCAAAATAGGGTCACAAGGGATACTCAGGACAGGTGAGGGCCCGACGGTCAAATTGTATGTCTCGGAACTTTTGAGTGCAAAATGTGTAACATGGAAGAAAAAGTGGCTAAGTATGGAATGGGTAAGCAATCGGTCGAACTCGTTTTCGATAATATATTGAAATTTGTAATGGATATCCCATTACCTGGCAAGATATTTTCTGCATGTTTCTGGACAAGTTGTGTAGGGATAGTTAGTGTGACTGTCTCCTCGAACCTTTCGCTCATTAATGACAATATTTACGGTTGTTGCATGATGAGCTGTTAGCATTAAAGCTTACTAATTGCATACTTGGAAAGAAGTGCGAAGGTGGTGGGCATGGGGAACAATGATTAAGAATTGGAGATTTCATGAACCCCCCAACCCAACAATCCGCGAAAGAGATTCCAAGAAATGGCCAAGTATGGAAAGCATTCGTTCAAGCTTCAAAATAGGGTGACAAGGGATCCTCGGGAGACGTGAGGGCCTGACGGTCAAATTGTATGTCTCAAAATTTTTGAGTGCAAAATGTGTAACACAGAAGAGGGCATGATGGGGGAGTTTGACGATCAATTTGTACATCACGGAACTCCAGGTGTTGTTTGTAGGTCACAAAACAATGGAAGTGCAATCTAGAGCCTACATGCTCAGAAACCCACGATCGAAAAAGTGGCTAAGTATGGAATGGGGATGCAGTCGGTCGAAGTCATGATATAAAAGCATGAGTGGAAATGTGAACCCGTGAGTCTGTCAACCCGTGCACTTAGACATTTTCGAAAAAATGTCTAAGTAACCAGAAAGAGAAAGTAAAGGGGAAAAAGAAAGGGGAATTTGGTTAAGTATAGAAGTGGGAAAAGAAGGGGATAAAAGAGAGTAGGAAAATAGAAAAGGGGAGGGCAATTTTCGGAAGCGGGAATTGGTCTCAAACAAGCCCCATTGTTGCCAAATCATCATTTTCTAGTCCAATATTTTATCCACATACTTGTTTTGTATTGTGTTTGTACCATTAAAAAGGGTGTGAGCAGATGCAAATATAAACTATAACTTGATTTTTTGCTATAACTATGTATAGTTTATTTATAGATGCTATTGATGTTTCGCTTTTGTAGATAACAATGGATTAGCATAATTTTGCATTCTTACTGTGATAAGGCCTTAAAAAAACTAGAATAAGTAACATTTTTTTCCAATTCAATCCTCTCAAAAAAAAATTATATGATCCCATAATATTCATCTTTGTCGATCCGATAATAGGGAGGTCTATTTGGTAGATTGGGATATTGGTCATTTCAGGCGACTGAGGTGCCTCGACTAATGCTTTGATGAAGATTTGTTTTTATTGTAACCTGTGGGAGTAATTGTGTTTTTGATACATTGTTTAATGCCTTGAAATGTTATTTTAAGTATTAAACTTCTTGCAGGAGATTATTCATTGAATGGTTTGTTGTTTCCCTTTGTTTTTACCTCTATTATTTCACTTGTCTATCATTACTTTGCTACCAGCCAAGGAGAACCCTCATCCATATCATCTTGCCAATTTGACCATGCTTTTGTCTTGGTGAAACAACCCTCTACCTCACAAACAAATTCAAAAGAACGACCATTCCAAACTTTTGGTGGCCTGGCTCTGCCCTTTAGCACTCAGGTGTAGACTTTAGGAGCAACAATAACTATGAATTCAATTAGACAGCTCTACAAGCTCTTCAATCAAAGAATAGAGAAAGTGAGTCATAGTTATACTTTACAGGATGTGTTTGCATAAGAGAAGCATCGAAAAGCTACAAAGAAATCAAAGGAGGGTTGTTGAAATAAACTTATTGTACTGTCAACTTGACCATAAGTATATCAACAACGAACTTGAATTTTAATTTTGTGGTTGATATCATAGCCCCATTTGACTTCGACTAGCATATATCATTTTTTTTCAAAATATTTGCGAAGAAGAATTTTGGTAATTTCATTAATAAAGTAAAAGTGCTCAAATCGAGGTCAGGGGATGGACAACCAATAGTATGCTTCCTTATCGAGTGAAGGAATCAGGGAAGTGAGAGGAAAATAAGAGATCATTCGCTCAGTAAGTTTTAGATGAGAACAAAACTTCTTGGGCGGGGCCCCAACTCCCGCGTTGTGAATCAGTGTTGTTATGTTCTATCTACATTACGAATGGAATTGAATGTTGGTTTGAAATTGTGTGTGAAATTCATTTATGTTTCCATAGAAGCATCATGTGATCGACACAGTGCATTGTCACATAATTGTTCCATGCTTAAGCTTTGATCAAATTACTTGAGTCAATACAATATTTAAGAATTACGAGACTATCAAACCATGCAAACGAGAAGAGGTGTTAAATCCAACAAAGAAGCCCCAACCAAGATTCCAAGGCAATTTTTGAATAGTAAATCTATAAGAAAAATAGTGGGTAATATATATTTATCCATAGACATTGGATTGAGTTCTTTGCACAGAAGCATTGAACATACTTGTCATAAATACAGGTAGAGGAGTTACAAAAAAAAAAACATGCATACAATTATGTGTTGTTCATCTAGTGCAACAACATGCAGAAGGCATCAACAAGCTCTTGAACATGCATACAAAACTGATTATCATGCTTTTTTAGGAACTCCTTGCAGTCTTCTCCTCTGAAGGTCAATGTTGGCTCGGGCAATTTCAACATTTTGCGGAATACCTGAGGTGACAAAGAAATAGGAGACTGGTCTCGCAATTGAATAATTCTTTGGCTTGAAATAGATCTCTCAGCACACCAAAAGACCATCTCCTTATAGTTAAAGACATCAGGGACACAGCCTGCATGATTAATTCCAGACGTCCAAATTACTTCATTCTAGGCGGAAGGGGATGAGTAGTAAGAATATGCCATGGACCATTGGAAGTTTCGGTCATCGTGCCCGAAGGTGTTTACTGTATCTCCACAGAACTATTGTCGAGTTGCTGCCATAAGTTGATGAGAACGTCTGTTTGCTCTAGATGATATTTGAAATGAACACTTGGAAGGGATAATATAACCCTCCGCAAATCTTGGTTTAATGCGTATTAATGGGAGATCTCCTTGAGCCTTTCGCTCATTAATGACAATATTTACGGTTCCTGCATGATAAGTTCTTAGCATTAAAGCTTAATACTTTCATACTTAGAAAGAAGTACGAAAGTGGAGGGGACGGTGAAGAGCGATTAAGGATTGGAGATTTCGTGAACCCGCCAACCCAACGACCCGCGAAAGAGATTCCAAGAAATGGCTAAGTATGGAAAGCGATCGGTCGGGCTTCAAAATAGGGTCACAAGTTATACTCAAGAGACGTGACAAACCAACGGTCAAATTGTATGTCTCTGAACTTTCGACTGCAAAATGTATAACACAGAATAGGGCATGATGGCGGAGTTCGACGGTCAATTTGTATATCGTGAAACTTCAGGTGTTGTTTGTAGGTCGTGGAACAATGGAAGCGCAATGTTGAGCGCGCATGCCCTGGAACCGGCGATCAAAAAAGTGGCTAAGTTTGGAATGGGGAAGCAGTCGGTCGAACTCGTGATATAAAAGCATGAGACATTTTCGGAAAAATGACTAAGTAACCAGAAAGGGAAAGTAGCGGGGGAAAAGAAAGGGGAATTTGGTTGTCAATTTGTATATTGGGGAACTCTGGGTGTTGTTTGTAGGGCGCGGAACAATGGAAGCACAATCTTGAGCCCGCTTGGCTGGGAACCCATGATAGAAAAAGTGGCTGAGTATGGAATGGGGAAGCGGTCGGTCAGACTTGTGATATAAAATCATGAGTGGAAATTTGAACACGTGAATCCGCCAACCCACACACTTAGACATTTTCCGAAAATGATAAAGTAACCAGAAAGGGAAAGCAGAGGGGAAAACGAAAGGGGAGGGCAATTTTCAGAAGTGCGAATTGGTCTTAACAAAGCCCCATTGATGGTCTTAACAGTAACTATGAAGTGCATTAGACAACTGTACATTCTCTTCAATCAAGGAATAGAGAAAGTGAGTCATAGTTATACTTTCCAGGATGTGTTTGCATAAGAGAAGCATCGAAAAGCTACAGAAAAATCAATGGAGGGTTGTTCAAGTAAAATTATTGTACTGTCAACTTGACCGTAAGTATAACAATGGCGAATTTTAATTTTAATTTTGTGTAGTTGATAGCATAGTCTCATTCGACTTCAGCTAGCATATATCATTTTATTTCAAAATATTTTTGAAGAAGAATTTTGGTAATTTCATCAATCAAGTAAAAGTGCTAAAATGAACTACATATTACATTTGCTTCACATAGCTTACATTAAAAGGCAAGACAGGTCTTGTAGATTCTTTAAGATCATAGAAAAACCGCTAAGATCCTGAATCTATCATCCAACCATAATTAAAAAACCAGGCCCATGAGAACCTTGAACTACAATACGAAAACACATGAAAAAAAGTTTGTTAAACACAAGACATGAAAAAATCAGCGGAGATTAGGCATTGTATCCCATCTATAACCAAATCCCCAAATGGGCACCAACAAATTTGTCGATTACTATATTACTATGAACCAAGATCACTATGAACATTTTCTTCTAATAGTACTATGAACCAAGATCGCGTTGACCTGACAATGTTCTAACATTACTAGTTCTGGAAAAGAGTGTCAGCATTTAACTTAATGGAGTTTGAACAATGCCAAATTTGCAATATTATTGAAAATGCTTGATGGTTCCATTCAGAGGAGAAAGCCATTTTGTCGGCTCTAATGATGGACCTGATTTATTCACAGTTGGGTACTTTGTATGGGGTCTTTCCTCATGCTT